>ML820442.1:51436-78630 GCA_009831015.1 Picea engelmannii | reverse complement strand
ATATATATATATATATATATATATATATATATATATATATATATATATATATATATATATATATATACAGTAATAACCTAGTCTATAGAATAAATTCTATAATTGGCCACATGCATTCTTCATGTATCACAAGTAAGGAAAAGGAACTTCATTATTCATTATATTCTTTAAGTCGAAAAATTATTCAGTACTAAGTCTGATGACATTCTGTAATTTTTATGCTTCACAAGAGAGAACAAATTCATCCATAATATTATTCCAACCTAAGTGACAGATACATTCCAATAAACCAATTTAGTCATTCTAAATAGAGAAGGAGATAGAATGCATATCTGGATGACTTCGTGGGGAGACAAAGGGAACAGCCACATTCCACCCAACTGTAGGACAGGGCAGTCAAATTCACTTGCCCAATCCACCCCCTAGCCTGGCCATGAATCCATGAGGGCTAACTCGGAAAACTCCTCCTCAGCAATGTCTTTCGGTTTTTGCAGACTCCTCTTGCCTCACACTCAATCAGTAGTGTTCATAACAACAAGAACAAAAACTAACAGTAGTCGCTTTCCCACATACTTGGGAGTGTCTTGCCTCCTCACATATGTTATTTAACACAATGATCCTTTTGCCTAGGTCTTTCTTTTCCCCTTGGGAATTTTCGCAGCTTTCTAAATCCCTGATTTCCAGGGGCTAACAATGGCCAAATCTCTGATTTTCCACTTGTAATAATCAGACCAGAGGTAGTTCCAATATGTTCCCCACTCATGGAGTCATGGTCAGCTGATTTTAACATGGTTGTTCCATTTGTCCTCCTGCAATCAATATAAAATATTTTGTTTTCATACAAGTTTCAAGTCAAATAGTTAGTTGGGTCAAATCAGGTCTCTGCCCAACAGTCATAATAATTTAATTACAATTATCAAATTCGAAATTCATAATTGCCATAAATGGAAAAAAATTTCCAAATTCACATTTACTAAAAACAGAATAATTTCCAATGAATTTTAAATTTCAAAAATACTTTATTTTTGGGGATGTCACAGGCTCCTAAAGACTGAGGCAGGTTCCATATATGCATTCTATGGGATTAGATCTGCCATATAAACTATGGTTGCAAAGGATCTAAGTATGTGGAGTAAAGTAAAACCCTAGTTTCTCATAAGTATACGCAGGTTGTAGTATAGATTGGTCATGTACATACATGGGATGTACTACTAGTAGGGCGCGTACATACAAGTGTTGCACTACCGACAGGTCGCGTACCTGTTGCAAATTGATATTTGTTGAGGATTGTTGCCTCATCTCAGTTGGTGTTGAGGGTGTAAGTTGAGTCTTGCATTATAGAGTTGTTGCTCTTGTAGAGTTGTACTCTATTCAATTTTTGTTGAAAAACCCCAAGGATTGTAGTCTGTAATAAAAAGAAAAGTGTACATACATATTGTGTTGTTTTTGTTCCTTGTGGTGATGATTTGTTGATGATATATTGTTGATATATGTTGTTGATATGTGTTCACATCTAACTGGTTATAAATGACAGCAATAAGTAATGAGTTAATGGTGATTGCTTATTAATGAGTTTTGTGTAAGAGGGAAGTTTGGGAAAAAGAGCCCTACAATGTTCACCCCCCCTCCTCTCAGTGTAGTCAGTGTGTCCAACAATTACAAATTTTCGTTGGAGAACATTTAGAAACGCGTAGATATTCTGCAAGGTAATCCTAAGTGTTGAGATAAAAAGAGTCATTCTTCATCATAATTCACATGACAGGATCCCACCTATTTAGTTATTAACTCATTTGCATGTAGGGGTTTGAAGTTGTGATTTTGGGCATCAACAATGTGCAAACTAAAAATATCCCTTTATGTTCTAAATCAATCGCCAAGGATGTGGTACCAAAAGTTTGAAACATACATCCTTAGTTTGGGATTTGTGAGAAGCAAAGTTGATCATTGCATATATTCCAAGGAATAAGGTGGGTGTTTCATATATGTAGCTTTGTATGTCATTGACATGATACTGATTGGAAACAGTATGGATGCAATAAAGGAGGTGAAGAAGAAGTTATCCTCCAAGTTTGAAATGAAGGATCTCGATGTAGCTAAAGTCATTCTGGGAATGGAAATTAAGAGAGATCGAGCCACTAGAAATCTCTAGTTGAATCAAATGAAGTATATTGAAAAAGTTCTGAAACTGTTTAACATGCAGGATTGCAAACCGGTAAAGGTGTCAATTCATGTGGGAGCAAGGCTTACTATTGAACAGTGTCCAAAGACACAAGAAGAAATAGAGGACATGGAATTTTTTCACTATGCAAGTGTTGTTGGTATTCTAATGTATGTAGTGGTATGCACTCGACCAGACATTTCCCATGCAGTGAGAGTGTTGAGAAGGTACATGTGGACACCTAGAAAGGAGCATTGGACAATTGTCAAGAGAGTATTAAGGTATTTTTGTGGCACAAAGAACTATGTTATATGCTACCAAGGAAGACCTCGAGGTGAAAGTGGTAAAGTAAATGTACATGGATTTGTTGATGCTGACTAGGCTGGAGATCTGGATCGATGGAGGTCGACCAACAAATATGTCTTCAAGATGTTTGGTGTAGCAATAAGCTAGATGAGTAAGCGATAGACGGTCATAGACTTGTCAACATGAGAAGTTGAATACATGGTGTCCACTTAGGGAAGAAAAGAAGCGGTATGGATGAAAAGGTTGTGTTCAGGAATGAGGTTTGAGAAGAGAGCTATGAAGGTAATTTGTGACAGTCAAAGCGCAATATTTCTGGCAAAGAACCTTGCTTATCATTCGAGTACTAAACACATTGATGTACAATACCATTTCGTAAGAGACATGGTGGAGAGTAACAAGGTGTTGTTGGAGAAATTAGACAAACTGGAAAACATAGCAGAGTCATTGACTAAGTCTGTGTTGATTAATTGGGTTGGTTTTCATTGATGTCAACCGTTGAAGCAAGTTTGGTAGAAAATTTCAGTAGCCCCAACAGTATGATTAAAGGACTTTAGTTTTATTGATGTATAATGGTATGAAGTTTAATATATTTGCAGGTAGGACTATTCTAGATGGATAGTACATGTGATACAATTTTTGGTGATATGTGGAACATCACATAACTCCTCACGAGTAGAGAATTATGGCCTAGTGAAGTTGGAGAACCCTCATGAGTTATCTAGAAGGTAAAAGAAGTCAAATTATTCTAGAAGATCCTAGAAGAAGTTGACCAATCAAAGTGGTTATTCATGGGTTAAGTGGTTGCAATAAGAAAACAATTAAAAATAAATTAGTTGCAACTAGAAGTGGAGATTTTACTATTTGTGGATAAAGTGGTTAAGTGGACAAAGTGGTTAAGTGGATACTTATAGAGGAAGCTACTTGTAGAGTACAAATAAGAGAGCAAGGGTCTTTTATGAGTATGATCTTTGAGCATATTGAATATCCAATTGTGAAAGGTTATTTGGGCAGGTATTATTGATAGAGAAAATTCATAAAATAAAAAGTGCGGTAGAAAAAGTGCAGTAGAAAAATCGCTGAAAAAAATTGCAGCAGAAAAACCGTGGCAGAAAAACTACGGTGAAAAAGTGCAGCAGAAAAAGTGTGGCAAAAAAATCCCAACAGAAAAAGTTCAGCAAAAAAAGTGTGGCAGAAGAATCGTGATAGAAGAACCATGGTAGCATAATCACGGCAGCTGAACCCTGGCAACAGAATCGCGGAAACTTATGGTATTTGGTTTATGGAGAGTATTGTGTATTTCTAGAGGTATCTTGTTGGTTATCTTGGTGATATTGTTGAGAATTGTCTTGGTGATTGATATTGGTAAGTATATATGATTTGGATAATGAGATTGATGTGACAGGTTGTGCGGTGCGTAGGTAATGCACTTGTGTTGCTATAGTTTGATAGTTTGCTTTATGTCTACAAGTTGGGTCTTGTACTTGAGGGTTGGATTCCTCTTCTCAGTTAGTACTGAGATTTGCAGGCTAAGTCTTTCATTGAGAGTTGGTTCTCTTGTGGAATTGTTTCTTTATTCATTTGTTGTTGAAAAAACCCCCAAGGATTGTAGTTCGTAATATAAAAGAAAATTGTACATATATCTTGTGTTCCTTGTATTCTTCATGATTATGGTTTATTAATGATATTTTTTGATGATATATGAGTACATACAACTTGTTATAAATGAAAGTAATGGATGATGAGTAAATGGTGATTGTTAACTAAGGTGTTTTGTAAAGGAGTAAAAAGAGCCCTACACTGATTCACCCCCCCTCTCAGTGTGGTCAGTGTATCCAACAGTATGTGAGTGTTGTGAAGTTCTATTGGTGCAGAGAGGAAATGGGCATTGATTCTCTAGGTCTGTGAATGAAATTTTAGGAATCTCCTATTTCAGAAAAGAAGACAACAAGTGGGAGAATGTTGGGTTGTTATATTATTTGCAGTGAAAGTCTAGTCGGGGTAGATCGACTGGCGGTCAAAGGTCGAGGTGGATCGATAGAATTCAAGGTCAAGGTGGATCAATAGAAATTCAAAGGTCGAGGTAGTCAACTGAGTAAAGTTGAAGTTGAATATATCTTAATCAATTCAACCAACAATAGGTCAAAGTGCGGGTGTGAGACGACCGACTAGAGACTGAATGAAGGCCTACTGGTAATTCGACTATAACATAATCCTAGGATTTGCAATATTTGTAACCAATTATATGCATGGATCTGTAAAAAAAATTGGGCACCAATATTTAGGGGTTTTCCTATTGTAAATCCTATAAAGAGGCATGTTGTAAGGTCGTAAAGGCTAATGCAAAATATGTAAGTCAGATTGGCTACAGGGTTGTTCTTGCACATGAAAGAGGGTATGATGTTGATTGTGTCTTAGGTGTGGACCAAGGTTAAACATGTAACCTTTTATTCAGATTGAATAAGACAACAAGAGAGTAGAATGCTCAAGGAATGTTGGTTTTCCTGGTTAAGGGTTTCCAGGGTAAAATCTCGGTGTACTATGTGATTGTTTGTGTTATTTGTATTATTAATTAAATTATTCTTCTCTTATATTAGGTTTAGTGTGAAAGTGTCTCTCATTTCCTGACATAATAATGCCTTATCTTGATCATTTAAAAGAAAATATGCCAAAAAAAATTTCTGACAGTTGGCTGGTTGACAAGATATAAGAGAAATATGCGGTGTCTGGTCGTAACCCATGTGGAGAAGATATGGATGCACTAAAAATAGGGATCGTGTGCAGCAAATCTATCATAACCACTCTAAGTACCACATTCAATTTATAATATTGCACATTTTAATTGTAACATGTATTTTGTTTTTATTAATGCTTGGGTTATTGGACATATGACACCAACCTGTGTTTGCATTTTTACAGGTGCATTTGATCCCATCTATGTGGGAATATGGACATGATTTTCACATTGAGTATGTCAATGATGGACACATTATACAAGATTGCAAAGTGGAGGTCAAGTTCGACCAATATAATCATGATAGCCACCATGATCAAAACCTAATAGAGGGTAAGTTAGGTTACATTGGAAAGATACAAGAGATCATGCAAGAAGAATTATGATCTTTTCAATGTGTTATTTTTTGTTCTAAGTAGTGGGATACCTTTGACCGAAGAAATGTAAAGGAACATCGTGATAGTGGAATAATATACATTAACTCTAAAAAAATGTGGGTTGAATCTACAAAGCCTTATATTTTATCAAATCATTGCAACCAAGTTTTTTTTTACCCAAATGTGTTGGATGGGGATTGGTAGTTCGTACTAAGACATGATCCAAGACACAAATGTATTTTTAAGAACAACAATGTTATAATTCCAAGCGAGGAAGATAATAAAGGTGATGTCAATGAAGACTGATATTTAAATGCTTTGTTTCGACATTTATATTTTGGATGTGTCATTTTATTATGGCTATCTATATTGGCCAATTTTGTTTTTTTTCTTCATTTTATAGTGTTGGATATGAAAATTTAACAACCATTTACAACCACCATGTAGAAAATAAATTAAAGAGTATAAGCATAAGATGTGCTTTTGATATATTTTTATTGTCATATTTATTGTTTATTATAGAAAATTTATGTTGTTTTGTATTAACATATGTTTTTGTTAACCTGTCAATTACTAAGCATTAATTGAGATATCACAAAGTTGGTGATGTATTCATATAATAGAATTGTTGGGTTCCTTTTGGCACAAGGGTGAGCAAAAGGAGGTCCCTTAACTACCCTTGTAAGCTAACAAGGCATAACATAAAGATGGTTAGCAAGTTAGTGAACCTGCAAGTTAGAAAACGAGATATAAAGCAAGCAAATAACAACTAAGAATGAGAAACCAAAATAAACTAACATAAATAAGTGATGCATCAAATTGAACAAATGAAATGGTTACCCAATAGAACTGAATCTTCGAATTGGGTGCACCAAGAGGAGAAACATGGGACAATGAATCCCCTATTCCTCCTAATGGAGGGTCCTTTGATCCCTCAAAAAACTAGATCTATCACTCTCCAATGGTGAGTCTACAATGGTGAAAAATACCCAAAGCTTAGCTTCACAAGAGGTGTAAAGCTAGCTCTATGCTACACTAGCTCAAAACTAATGGCTCAAGGGAAAAATGGATTTCTCCAAGAGAATTATGAGCAGCATAACAATGTTATGGATTCTTCTTCTTTTTTGCATACAATGATCCTTTATTTATAGGTGGATGGCAAGATATTTTTCAACTAGTTACAAGTGTGAATGGGAGGCCTTTGGAGGTACCTCCCATCACTTTCAATGATCCCAAGGCGGAATTTTAGGGATATTTTTGGGTATGGTCGAGATCTACTTCATACCAAAAGTGGTTGAGGCCCGTCCAAAATAATTAATGCACCATTTCCGCATCTATATGTGTTTCTTGATTATCAATCGTGTGGACCGCACTCTATACATGTTCGAAGTTGTTTTATCCTGCACAGATGTGTGCGCATTGTCTTTGTTGAATGTGCGCAAAAATTTAGGATCTTTTTTTAATAGTTTTGTGGGTATATTTCAAATTGAATGTGATCCTTCCATCATTATTGGTAGTATGGTGTGTTGGTTTTTTCATCCATTGTCTATATTTTTCTGGAAAAAAAAATTGGTGATAACAGATGCCCTCTGATGTACGAGGTTAGGATCATACGTATAGCCAAAATACATCAATTTTTCTTTCTGTTGAAATTGTTGTGACAATAAAAGAGTTGTAGCTATCGTTGAAGAGGGATGGTAGGAACGTCTTGTTGGAGGAAGAGGGGATTCATAGTAGTGTCAGAAATACTCTGGAAACTGAAATGTAAAGAGGTATCTTTGTACAAACGAGGCAAGAATTCCCCATTCTTGTCTCATGAAACCAAAACAATATGAGTGTAACTAAAAACATTTGATGAAATGGATATGTGCATCACCCTCAGGGGTGCCAATAATGATAGATGATTTTCTAGGGAATGAAATAGATCTGAATCGAGTGGTGAATGAATTGGAGGCATTATGGCCTATCAAATTCAAAGGTCTTAGGCTGCTACTAAAAAATGCAACGGTCACATAGTAAGACCCACCGTAACATGAAACTTTGTTGGAGTCGAATTTTATGGGGATCAATGACATCAGAAAGAAATAATGACTCTCTATGTGCAATCCAAGACTACTCATTGATAGTGGAATGAGAGCCAAGATACTGCCACCTTCCTGGAAACTTGTGTTGATGTCGACAAGGAAGGGGGCGCGACTGTAAGAAGCAAAGGGATTCTTCACATTGATTTGATCAAAATGGTGTCAAGAATGGTATTGAGGGAAAGATGGATGAAATGGTGACATGGATGAAGCTCCAACTATGTGGGACGTAAGAACTAACATTGGTGGGGGGAAATGGGATGATGGAAGAAATTGTAAAATATGATCTGATGTTAGGGGGGACAATTAGATATTAGGTAAACGGTGTTGAATGTGTGAGATTGCAAAGGAATGGATGATAGGTCCAAATACAGATATTTGGGACAAGAGTGTCGGTGATATTTGGTATTTTTCCATGATAGGCATATCTTTGCAGACATAGTGATGAAAATGAAATTCGCCAACCAAGGGTGACATGGATTGTTGTGTGCCAAGGAAAAAGATACCATCTGTTGCGATGGAAAAAATCTATTCTACTTGTTGAAATTTGAAATGTGTTTTATACAATTACCAAATAAATAAAGAATAATTGGGTTGAAAGTACATGTACAAAAATGTGTTCCTCAGTGAAGAATGGCATGGCCTTATGGGGCACAAGTAGGGGGATGTAATTGATGAAGGGTGGGGGGGCCATGGGTGGTTTTTTGTACCAGTTAGATGGATGGAGGATGAAATTGCAGATGGGCAAATGATGTTTGATGATATGGAGGGTTAATGATAATGTGGAGGTGCATTTAATGTAAATAAAAACATTATGTGGGAGTCCATAATGGGGTGGTTAACATGATGATGAGGAAGAAGTATGAAGTTCTTACTCTAGGGTGTAACACTACCAGGACTCTCGATCCTAATGGATAGAGAAGCATGAGTGTCAATATGCCAAAGGGTAAATATATGTGGGAAAACTCATGGAGGTGAAAATGATACCAGATGATAGTACCCGAATATAATGGAGGTGATGGTACCATAGAGTTGGGTGTGGGGATCCTAAGGATAAATTTCAAGGGGTGTAGCTGGGATATGCAGTTGTTTGTAGAGGGCATGAGTGCATGTCAGTTTTGAACATATACATGAAAGGGCCATAGGGTGGCCAAGATAGAATGGGTTGTATATTGTTGGACCAAGCACATGCACACACAAACATCCAATACCCAAATTGAAAAATATCTGATGATCAAGAACATATGAAATTTATTTGATAGAAATGATAGTGAGTAAATGTACCTGATCTTTTGACTTTGGTGGGAAAAATGGTCCCTTCATGAAAATTTTGGGTGCCCCTAGAAGGAGGCCAAGGAAAAATGAGTTCCTAGAAGAGGTAATTCCTAAATGAGGGTAGGGTACGATGAGTTCCTAGAAAAATGCACTCCCTAAGGGAGGCTAGGGAACCATGTATTCATGAAAAAGGCACTCCTTGAAGGAGGTCGTAAACAATGAGTTCCTAAGAAAGGCACTCCCGGAAGAAGCTCGGGGAACCATGGGTCCCCAAAAGAGGCACTCCCTAAGGGACACCATGGAACAATGGATTCCTAAGAAAGGAATTCCCTGAAGGAGGTTAGGGAACCCTGGGTTCCCGAAAAAGTCACTCCATGAGGGAGGCCACGAAACAATGGATTCTTGAGAAAGGAACTCCCTTAAGAGGGTCAGGTAACCATGGGTTCCTGAAAAAGGCACTCCCTGAGGGAGGCCATGTTTCCTTATGGGGGAACTGAAAATGACCAAGGATAAGGGGGCCTTTCCACAAGAATTAATGAAATTGTCTTGGTGGATCATTCCAATTAGTCCATGTGGCTTTTAATCGCATGATATCTAGGGGCACTAGACACAAGGTGGTGCTATAATGGTTCCCATGAAGGGTATATTGTGAGATGGTGTTGTGTCAAGAGATATGTCTTATGGGACCAAGGTGGGAATTGGTACTTCCCCCTGTATTATAATATGAGGATTGGGGGAAGAGTTTTTTCCAAATACCTAAGATTATGGACCAAAGGTAAAATAGTAGGCAGTTTAAAGTCAAAAATCAATAAAAGAGGATCTGAAATAGTGTATCGGATCCATTATTTTTTGTGATATATATTGGGGGGTTGGAACTTTAAACTGTGTGGCAACATCTCCTATATGGGCATGATTGGTCATCATGGAACCGGTGTCCCTGATATCCCTATCAATGGCAAGAGATGATTTTATTTGAGAGGGAGTAATGACATTATCAAGGGAGATAATATTAGATGGTGCACCAATTGAATTGTTAGCACCCTTCCAGTAGTGGATAGGAGAACCTAGATGGAGTTTATCACTATAATCACTAGAAGAAGTAGTGGCCTCAAATAATTCTTCATCTTTTGGGAAGAATGTATTTGATATTTCATGGTTTCTTTGGGATTTGTGGGAAGAAACATGCATGGATGGCCCCAAGGATGAATAAATTTTCCCATCCTCCAAGCCTAAGTGGTGAGGAGGTGATTCTAGAGGCATGGGCTCATTTTTGGGTGGAGTGGATGTTGCATGACTAGTGGCAGTGGACACATAGTGCATGGACTCAATGTGAGCAACATGATGAGAGATTCTATTATGAGAATATTGAGTGGGGGGATCAGTGTATGAGATCTAATCGATGGTGATGATGTGTCCCTCATGTGGGAATATCATGACTCGAAAGAGTGAAAACACCATAGCATTCATGACATATATTAAATCACGGCCAAGGAGAATATTTTAATCCACCAGAGCATTCATGAAAGAAACATTGATCAAAACTGTATTACCATCTAACTCAATGGGGAGATTAGGTAAGATCATGTTATATCCCTAAAATGCTCTAATCCTGCATAAATGGCCTTGTCCCTCTTACTTGCATGTTTTTCCAAAGCACTGTTGAGAAGCTCTTCTTAAAAAACCATTTTCTAGAAGATGTGCATGCCTTGCACCATTGCAGCCCACGTACATATGCGTGTTGCACCACTACAACTAGCGTACATACACTTGTTGCACCACTACAACCTGCGTATGCTTGAAAAAGTTGCAAAAAATAAAAATTTGCAAGGAATTCATTGAAATTCATGGGCTATTGGAAGTTTCCCAACAAATCCACCTGTTATAGCCCGTCACCCAACCGAATAACCATCCTTTTATCATATAAAAGGAGGTGTTGGGGTCTCATTTCACATATAAGCATAAGAAAAGTGAAACTCTGCCCAATTTCACTTCCCCTCCTTGCCCAAGATTTTCTTGCCTTTTGTGAGATATTGCCTCAGCATTCCCTCATCAGCCCCTTCTCCCTCCATTCAATCCATTCCCTTCTTTGAGGTAATCAGAAGATTGAGAGAAGGAGTCCATTCAAGGTGCACTTGGAGAATGGTAAAGAGGAGCCCGAACCAGGTTCGTGGAATGGTGTCTGACTCATATTGTAAGGTATAATCTTTGTATTATGAATAAAAGAATCACATTCTATTGTCCCAAATGATGGTGTTTTGAGTATTTTTATTAATTTATACTTGAAATTATATATATAACCCTAACTCATGGATAGAATAGCATGCTTGTAGTTCTTTGTTTGCCTATATTTAGATGCAGGTCAGCCTTGGGAGGAGACGTTTAGTTAGTGGAAATTCCAAGCTTGATGATATCATCACCAGACGTGGGATCAAAGGTATAGTTACTCAATCTCTTCTCTATTTTCTTTCTTTACATTAGTTTTGGTATGTTTGGGGTAGAGTAGTATTGATTGAATTTTAGATTGTTATTCTCTATGTCTACATCTTGAACCCTAGTGTAGTTAAAAGGGGGGTTTTCCTGCTATTAGAACTGGAAACCATATTGAGGAAGCCTCTAGGGTTTTTTAGGGGATTTTGGCTTGTTTGATTGGTTTGTTTTCCTTTCAAGTTTCTTTCATGTTTTCTGAGTCTGTCAAGGGATTATGGTCACCTCCAGGGTGCATACTAGTTGTCCTTGCACTGTAAGTCTACATGTTCTTTTATTTTTTGAAGATATATACAGGTGTACGCACCTTGTATTGGGTCAACCCGCATACATATGTGCTTTGCTCAGTAAATAGCTCGCGTACATACACAGGTTTCTCATGTAATAGCCCGCGTCTCTGTTTCATGGAAGTTTTTGAAAAAGAGGGACTTTGCCTCTTCCCTAATTGAAGTTCACACTTCTCAGGGATTTCTTGGATCAATCCATAGTCTCTATCTGTGGCCATAGCTTGGGTATAGGTTTTGTTTTACTTGTGCCTTAATCTTCTCGTGTTTCCTAGCATTTTTAGCTTGTTTTTAGCTTGAATTTAAAGAAAAATGAGTTGCATTTTAAAAAACAATTGTGTATTCATCAGTTTCTTTTAGCATCTTTTGTTAGTTCTGCTTTGATTGGAAGAAAATATAAAAAAATACTTAGTTTATTAGGTCTCTTTCTTTCTTTGCATTTGCTTTGCATTGTTATTGTTGACCCTTGACCAAGTTTTGGGAGATCCTTGGTCAAGTTTACCTATTTTGGGACTTTAACAGCCTGTCGAAAATGGAGCACAAAACGAAGAAGAGATCGCGAGATTTCGGCCCCTTTTTGGGTCCTTTTTGGGATTTGAGAATATGTAACGGGTATGGGAATGTCGCCCCATGGGTTTACCCATGTTTAGGCCTATTTTGTAAAGTATAAATAAGTATCTAGGTGATATAAGTAGTGGTCGATAAGTTAAGTGCTAAGTGCAAGTAGGGTTTGTAGATGCTATGTGCATATTGAAAGAGACTTGTAGAGCTAAGTGCAAGTGGTTGTAACTGACTGTGAAAGGATTTGTGCTAGACCTAACTTGAGGAAGGAGGATCTGGTGAGGTGCACGCAGATCTCCTATCCTATGCAGAGTAGGTTTTTTGTGGCTTTGTGCATGTAGATGATTGATTGAAGCTAATAAAGAAGAAGAGTTGGTGGACGTAGACCTAGGCTGGGGGCGAACCACATATATGATGTGTTTCTTTACTTTGTGTGATGTGTTGTTATATTTATGTGTTATTTGCTAAGTGCTTGATCTATATAGATAGATAAATCTATTTATGCTTTGTTCTTATGATGAATTTGAATGCTAGGTGAAGGGGCTAAGTGCTTGAATCTGCTAGATCTAATCCATTTATTTATGCTAAGTGCTTAAATACATTAGATCAGAGTGAATGTTGTGATGCTCTGTTTTCTCTCCGGAGTAGATATTGGTTAAATAATGATGAACTAATGGTGCTAAGTGCTCTATCAAGTATTATAATCATATATCTGTGTCCTAGATAAGGCTGCAAACACCTGAGTCATGCAAACACCCCTACCTCTACCTCGGGTGAGACTTCATCTGCTCCGCAAGTGTTGCCGAAAGGGGTGGTAGTTAGGGTTTTGTTGGTGCGTTGTTGTAGCGTTGAGCACTGGGTCTGCCCCTGTGCCAACAAATGGTTCCGTTGTCGGGACATGAAGCTGTGATTGATGGGAACTAAGGAAGAAGAAGATTTTTACAAAGATCCGACCTGAAATTGTGAAAGCTCTATGCGTAGATCTGTTGCTCTAGTGCGCAGTACTCTACTTAGTTTGACAAGATCTGTGCTAAGGAAAAGAAGTCTGATCTAAATAAAAGAGGTAAGATATGAAAGCTTTGTGCTCTAAGAAAGGTAAAAGTGAGATTTTTTTATTAAAAGAGGTAAGATCTGAAAGCTCTGTGCTCTGATAAAGGTAAGAATATTGAAAATTTCTAGATCTGGAAGCTTTGTGCTCTGTAGAAGTAAGATAAGTGAAACTTTTTGTTTCTAAAGAATGGATCTATGCATGTTTGATAGATTATTTCCTAGCTTGAAAACTAGGGTATTAACAGATGAAAGAAGATTTGATATGCGTAGATCTGATAAGAATAGTGAAAGATATATTATACCTATGCATAGAAAGAATGTTTGGACTAAAAAGTGAATGCATGATCCTAGAAATAAATGTTTGCAGGTTAGCTACCATGATCCTAGCCTGTAGTACATGAAGGGATGGGGATCATTTAAAAGAAAGAGAGGATTAACCCTCTGTTATAGTTGCAGAAGACTGGGACATATTGCTAAGGAATGCCCTGGGAGAAGACCTAGTTGTCTTTGTTGTAAAGTTATGGACCGTGAAGTATTGGATTGCCCTAGAATGATTTCTAAGGTTGAAAGAATGAATAGAATCAAGAAAACCCTAAGGCAGATCCAGAAACTAAGAGTATGGCAGAATCCCAGAAAGAATTAGAGAAAGTATTGCTACATATGAAAGAAACCATGAATGACCACCGACATGTCATATTATCAGAGATCTTCAAATAAAAAGAATACCTTGAAACAAGAATAGGAGACTTCAACATTGATTGTGTTCTATATGAGGAAACACAGGTGAATATCATGACAGAGATAACTTGCGAAGCTATAGGGAGGCCTGTTATGATTCCTTCATTAGGAGGAATAGGAATATTCAAAAGAAAGTTGATAAACCTATGTGAAAATCTCACCCGGATACCTATGAATGAAAATGGAACTTCGACAGAGGAAGATTTTGAGATCATTAAATTTATTGAGAAAAATGCCCCATTTACCATGTTACTAGGAAGACCTTGGATTGAAAGAGATAAGGCCAGAAGGCAAGAAGAAGAAGAATTTTTAGAGAAGAAGAAGCAAGAGTTAAAAGAATTCATGACTAGAAGGATCTCACACTTGATTGAAGAAAATAAGAATAGATCGAAGCTATTTAACACCAAAGACCCAGAGGTCAAAGTTGCAAGAAAACTAGAAGACCCACAGAAGATTGAAGTACCTATTCCAGATAAGGAAGAAGGATCACTCTTGAATCTTAGGAAAGATTCTCAACAACGCGAAGTAACTGTGCCAAAAGAAGATAAGAATCAGAATGGAAAAAGGCATATCGAGACGAATCTCACTGCGAAGAAGGATAGAAAGCTAAGTAAGAAGAGAGCTAGAATCGACAAGTTGCAGAAGGTTCCAGAGGGAACCTTGCAGAAGGAAAATTTGCAAAATCTGAGCTTCGTCGGGATATCAGAACAACGACACATGGCGAAGCAATATAGCCGTTGGGGACATTATAACCATTCGACCGACGCCCTGAATGGGTAGAAAGGAATTTATGATCAGACAACTCGCCATCAGATCGTTGGGACCACACCATAATGGATAGAATAGAGTTAATGAAGGCTTCTAAACCATTGCAAGAGATTTGTTGCCGAGTTACCTATTTATCCCATCGCGCCATGCACCAAGAACACTTTTTCCAACTGAGAGTTTGAAGACCGCAGACTAAGTTGATTTTTCATAGTGATCATCCCGCTCTCTCTCTCTACCCCGATACTGTATCTAAGTTACCCTCTGAACCCGAGATTGTTAACCCCGAGCGTGTATGTCGGACGAGTTGAGCATTGCAGAGAAAGTTGTTCAAGACATTCTAATTGACCTCGTGACTGAACGAGTCATATCGATGTCTACAGGTGTACAAGCATCATCGATGAGAGGACTGCCAGCCTCTCCATTGACTGCTCATGGAGCCGGACCATCCTGGCCATTAGATGAAAAGTAGAACAAGCACAGGGATGATCTCGTGAATGCCAAATTGATCTTGACCATATTACCTGACTATATCCCACCTCTGAGCGGTGCAGTAAATCGAGACAACATGCCTAGATATTTCGAATACACCTTAGTTATGGCATACCTCCCGAAGGGGATACACACAGTTCGAGCAGACCAAGATAAGATTGCATCGTTGAATTTTAGTGATTTCAACCTTGGAGATCGCAAATTCTATAACATGCTCGCCCCACATAAGTACCTAACCAAAACTAAAGGGAAGAATTCAAATATAATCCCCCAGTCGTGGACTATGAACCTCGCACAGTCCACCCTGTTGAACGTCATGAAGATTCCACACTTTGGTAGACACCAGGAAGTCAATGCCTATGTCAATATCCTAATTTCTTGCTACCATGGCAGTTATTTGTGGCTAAACCGATGTATAACAGTTGATCTGACGCTGATCAATTGGATCACAGGGTTGAGTATGCAGGGACCTGATCCATAGGATTTTTATCCAGGAAAATCCATGGATCGTGCTCTAGCACAGAGGATCAAGGACACTTACGGCGATGTCAAGAAGGGAACGCGAGGCTATAAGGTAGCTTCTATCTAGAGTGGCGGAGTGTGCCTCTCCTGTCAATTGATTGCAAGAAACTTAGTATGAAAGAACCGACCTACCCAAGTCATCAGTTTTGTAGTCGACCTCGAAACGAAGTGTGGGGAAGGCCTTCAGATCAACTGGGTGAAGTACCTGGTGAACCAGTTGGAACTCGACTACAGAGAAGCACGTGATCAAGGATATGAATTTCATTTCAGCCAGATCTTAATCCTTATAGATTTTATTTCCTGGGAGATGCCGGAAGGTGCAACCTTCCCTGGCATCAAGCCATTTGAACCACTGGACGTGAAGTTCAGTACACTATGGTATTCAAGAGATATGAACAAACAGTGGCAGTCAAATGTTGTTTTTCATACCTACTACAATCAGCTGAAGATAGCCATACATTTTGAGCCTCACATGACTCTGAACACTATACATCGGTTCAGACCTTTAATGAAGTTCAGCGCAGATCGGCATTTTATTTACATCACAGCATGCCCTGACGAACACAAGCAACATCTTCAATCCTACTATAAGCTGACAGAGGAGGACTTGGAGTAAATCACTAAGGACTGGTCGATTGACCTCCTTATCCCTGCCAACCCTGTGGAGATATCCAACATCGACAGCCCAGAAACAGCGCAGGATACACCTAGACCTAGCAGAACAAAGAAGACCGAAGAGGCCCAAGGATTAGATAGTGCATCCGTGAAGACTGCTTCCATATCACCATAGCAAGGAGGTGATGGCAAAGAGTTAGATGACAAAGAATTTGAACAGAAGCAAGGAGATGAGGTTGACCCCCTGAAGAAGAAGAAAGTTTCACCTCCAAAACCTTCCTCCCGGAAGAGATTGAAGGCCACCATGACCAATATGCAGACTGTCCTCACCTCCGATGAATTCGACTTCCTCATAGCAGCCCTACAAAATGATTCACTGGAAATAGCAGAGAAACAAGAAGAAAAGCAAGAGGAGATGTATGATCGAATTGAGACCGAACTTTGAGGGGTACATCAGGCCCTATAGTCCAGTCGAGCAGTCTCCACTGCGCCGAGAGAACCAGAGTTGGGTGATGAGCCAGCCCAACTCCACCACCTAGCCGATACAGTCGAAGCTCACCTTCCATGAGCATAGGAAGAAATAGAGCAATACACCCAAGCTTTGTCACAAGTACAAGGAGTACTCGTAGACAAACGTAGTGGTGCAAAACATGAAACTCTTTCTCTCCAAGTGAAGTTTGATGAAGAAAAAGCGTAGCTACAACAAGAAAAGGAACAGTTTCTCACAGAGAAACTCGAAGTAAAAGAATTCGTCAACAGAGAACTTTGCTCTGTGACAGTCTTAGAAATCAAGGCAGAAGACCGAGTTACATAGCAGGTGAACCAACTCGCAGAATCCATCCAGCAGCTACAACAATGCATAGAAAATGTGGAGCTACGCATTGTACCTGAGACCCCACAAAATTTAAGAGACCAAAGAGAAGCAACCACCCAAAGCGCAGTTGAAAGGCTAAAGGCTCTTACCCTGGAATGTAATCAAATCACTAACCATAGTGCCCAAACCTATGAACAAATCACGGAGAACCCGGAACTAAAGGCAGTGCAGTCACAGCTCCAAGAGGCAAAGTATCAAGCCAAAAATATACATGCGCAGTAGAAGCCCCTGTCAGCTGTGGAAATAATGAAGAGATCTCAAGAGCAGCAGACCTCCCAGCAGTAGATTCATGCTATTCAGAGCAGAGTTATGCAGGTAACTCAGAAACTCCAACCTATACAAGAAAAGGCTTACCAATTGTTTACAAAGGTAGAAGGCCAAGGAGCAGAGCTAGAGCAGGTTGTTCCTGCATCCGAACAGTGCATGGAGGGGCCTGTGAACAAGGTAGTCATCCAAGAATTAACTACACAAGAGGCCATCGCACAGCAACAAGTAGAAGCAGCTCGAGCCAAGCTTGAGACTTTCGAAGCAAAACTTCCTACATCAGAGTGACTCGGGATGAGTCATAGGTCAGTGTTGGGGGCATGTTGAACCTTGACCAAGTTTTGGGAGATCCTTGGTCAAGTTGACCTATTTTTGGACTTCGACAGCCTGTCGAAGATGGAGCGCAAGACGAAGCAGAGATCGCGGGATCTTGGCCCCTTTTTGGGTCCTTTTTGGGATTTGGGAATATATAAAGGGTATGGGAATGTTGGCCTATTTTTGGACTTCGACATCCTGTCGAAGATGGAATGCAAGACGAAGCAGAGATCGCGGGATCTTGGCCCCTTTTTGGGTCCTTTTTGGGATTTGGGAATATGTAACGGGTATGGGAATGTTGGCCCATGGGTTTACCCATGTTTAGGCCTATTTTGTAAAGTATAAATAAGTAGCTAGGTGACATAAGTAGTCGTTGATAAGCTAAGTGCTAAGTGCAAGTAGGGTTTGTAGATGCTTTGTGCATATTGAAAGAGACTTGTAGAGATAAGTGCAAGTGGTTGTAACTAACTGTGAAAGGCTTTGTGCTAGACCTAACTCGGGGAAGGAGGATCTAGCGAGGTGCACATAGATATCCTATCCTATGCGGAGTAGGGTTTTTGTGGCTCTGTGCATGTAGATGATTTATTGAATTTAATAAAGAAGAAGAGTTGGTGGGCGTAGCCCCAGGGTGGGGGTGAACCATGTATATGTTGTGTTGATTTACTTAGTTTGATGTGTTGGTATATTTATGTGTTATTTTCTAAGTGCTTGTTCTAGATAGATAGATAAATCTATTTATGCTTTGTGCTTATGATGAATCTGAATGCTAGGTGAAGGTGCTAAGTGCTTGAATTTGTTAGGTCTGAGCCATTTATTTATGCTAAGTGCTTAAATACATTAGATCAGAGTGAATGTTGCGATGCTCTGTTTTCTCTCCAGAGTAGATATTGCTTAAATAATGAAGAACTAATGGTGCTAAGTTCTCTATCAAGTATTATAATCATAGATCTGTGTCCCAGCTAAGGTTGCAGACAACTGAGTCATGCAACCACCCCTGCCTCTACCTCGGGTGAGACTTCATCTTCTTCACAGGTGTTGCCGAAAGGGTCGGTAGTTATGGTTTTGTTGGTGCATTGTTGTAGTGTTGAACCCTGGGTATGCCCCTGTGCCAACAGTTATTCGAAAAAGAAAAATAATTAGCGTAGTGTTGTGTTTTCTTCTCATCTTGAAATCATTTCAAAAGAAAAATAAGAAAGATAATCCTTCTTTGGAAGTGTTCTTATAAGTTTCATTTTTTGTAAAAGTATTAACAACATCAGTTTCACTACCATACCTTGTGAGTAAATCAAGCCTTTAAAAAGTACACTTAATCTAAAATACACTAGAATTTTCTCTTTGTAGGGTCCACTAACTAGTTTAGGGTTTTAGGGCCTTGAATTAGGTTGGATAGGAGACTCTTCAACGCTATTAAATCAAACATTGGAGTCTGATTTAGGGAGTGTTTAAGTCCAGTTTCATAAAATTTATCTAGGACCCCCTCTAACACAGAGGATAAACACAAGTTCGCATTAGGAAAGGTAGCGGAGATAACCCCTCCAAAGCCAGACTTAATGTAGTGGGGAATGCATATTGAGGGTTTGTCTTGGGAGTAATACCGGTTGCGTTTTCCTACAGAGATTTGTGGACCTCGAATCCACTCGAGATCCTTTGTTGTCTTTCAAACCATTTTCTCTCGATACCCTTGATAGTCTTCGAACTTGTTGTCCTGCTCATTGTGATCCGCTAGACTGTCGACTGTACCCACCTGGTAACTGATTGTGAGTTGGCAACGTAGTTTCTCATATTATAGGGACTTACATAGGTGACTGCGAGAGTATACTTTGGTACCTGGGGAAAATGTCAGATCACTCTTCACAGAGTATACCCGAAGGGTGCTTCCATGTTCAATTTGCACTTACATTGGTTAGTATCTCTAGTGTCGATTGGTGTAACTATCCTTCCTACTAGATAGTTGATTGCTTGATTTGAATTTAGGAACTTTTAGTGTGTGCTCTGTGCTCCCTAGTTTTCCATAGTGAGTTAGTCAGTCATTTCTTTGGGTCTCTGACCTAAGGTGGTAGACCTCCCACCCCTTCGGTCGTGAGGACTTTTTGTTCTTCCGCTTAGAAACATGGATCTGCCTATTTATAGGTGTTGTTTTTATAACACTCATTCGCCAGAGTCAGTGTGTGATACTTTTACGAACTTGAAAGATCCTGCAAGGGGAGAACCTATGCATAATATCTTCATGTATAAATTTCCCGACAATACCAACCAAGGAACCCCTTCAAAAGGGGATTCTTGTGGTTTTCCTATTTCAGAAACATTGGTGTCCCTTTGATGGCCACTTTGTACATTCCCGGGTTGAATGTGGGACTACCTGTTTGGTTGGGTACCATTCCAAATGTCCTGAATTCTCTTGATACTTCTCAGTTAGGAAATTTATGTCATGGGCATCATCTTGATGTTCCTTCATTAGAAAATTTTTCTCCTCCTCCTTCTCACGTCTCTAATGAAAGTACATATACTAGTAACTGGAAGTCTAAACAAAATAGAAAGAGGAAGAATATGAAGAAGAAATCACCAACCTCTATGAGTCATGTTGGAGATGGGTCCTCAACCTCTGCTAGTCATTTTTAATACCAGCACCTAGCCTCTACAAGTCATGTTGGGGGCATGAACCTAGTCCTTGCAAGTCATACTGGAGTTCAACAATCGACCTCTGCTAGTCATGTTGGAGATTTGTCAACAACCGATGCGAGTCATGTTGGGTTAAGCACCCGGCCTCTGTAAGTCATGCTAGGGAAAAAAGTCTAGTCACTACTATTCATACTGGTAACAGGTTTGTAGCCTTTGCGATTCATGTTATCAACCAATCACCAACCTCTGCAAGTCATGTTGGAGATGTGAAACCAGCCACTGCTAGTTATGTTGGGGGCATTGTTTCTATTGAGAAACCTAGACGGATATGACATAAGACCAAGTTCCCTTGTAAGATTTGCAAGGGAGATCACCTTAATCATCTATGCCCTCACATTCTATAGGTACAAATATTGTGGTCCCTGTCTACAAGCTCTTTTGTTTTTGAGTCTTCTGAGGTTTCCTCATAGTATATTCAACCTTTGGTTGATGAAGTGGTCGTGTCAATGCAATATTCAACTGATCCCACTCCTCTTTTCAAGGGTGATGTTCCTGTAGACCTTGTTGTCTCACATCCTATTTAGCTAGTGGTTGAGAAAGTGTCACACCGATGCAGTCTTTGGTTGATCCCACTCTTCTCTTGGAGAGTGTCGAGTCTACCAAAGTGGTCACGTCGATGCAATCTTCAGTTGATCCCACTCTTCTCTTGGAGAGTGATGAGTCTACCGACTATGTTTTTAGCATTTCCATCTCATCACTTTCAGAACAAGGGGGCATTCTATTCACTTCAAGCACACCCCCTCCAAGTCCTAGGATGGTTTCCTTTGATTGGAATGACCTTGTTGATCCTTGTCTTCCTTCTTCTACACCCTTTCAAATAAGGGTTGAAATTAATTCAAATAACATTTACCGATGTATTGTAGATGAAGGAGTCTCTAAAAGTATTTTATCCTCCTCGGCTTGGAAAGCTTTGGGTTCTCTCGAGCTTGTGTCTTCATCACATGAGTTGTTTGATTTTGGTAGACGTCTTAGTGAATATTTAGGGATTCTTCCTCAATTTCCTATCTCGTTAGGTGGGAATATTGTCCTTCTCGATTTTATAGTGGTACAGGGCCCATTATATTTCAATATGCTTCTCGGACGTGATTATGTATATGTTATATTGAATGTTATGGTGTCTATGCTCTTCCTGGTGATGCATTTCCCTCATAATGGAAGCATTGTCATTGTCGACTAGATGGAATCTGATAATCACCATCCTAATTCGATGTTATTTTAGGTTTCCCCTTTGTATGTTCCTAGTGTTTGTGTAGACTCTACCCCACGTGACTCCAAAATGAGCATGCTTTGTTGTCTTTCAAGCTCGCTTTGAAATTCTAAAGAAACATCCAACGGGACTATATTTATTCTTTTTGATATCGTCTAGATTAACTATGAAAAGTATCCCCCTGGAGTCTTGTTTAATCCCTTTTCAGACTATCTAAACATGAAAATATTGTCGAGCGATATTTTTTCCCTTCATGCTCACCAAAATCAAATTTGAAGGCACATATGTTCGGTGGTAGTTTACGCCTTTTTCAGTCTGGACGGCTAATTTCACAAATAAAGGTATTCTCTAGAAACTTTGGTTCACTAGAAGAGTATTCTCAGGTGTAATTTTAACCCTTTATCGAGCCTGAGGGACTAAATTTTTGAAAAAGGAACATTCTCCTTGGTTTTGGTTTATCACCTTTTTAGGCCATGGAGATTACTTACGAAAAAGGAACCCCCACAGAGTCCATAGTTAAGCTCTTTTCAGACTCCTTAAAATTGAAAATATTATTGAGTGATCTTTTCTGTGTCACACTCGTTAAAATGGTTTTGAATAGACATCTTTTCGGTGCAATTTTAACCCTTTTTCAAACCGACTAGACTATCTCCGAAAAAGGTACTCCCTGGAGTCTTCTTTTATATTTTTTCAGACTCTCTAAACTTGAAAAAACTACCGAGCTTACCTTCTATGAGATCGTAAAAATTACATTGAAGGGGTCTTGTTGTGTCTTTCTCAATCACATTTACATATTTACATATTTGGCCTAATGTTGGCTCCATGTTTCTCTCAAATGAACCTTTGAATCATACCTTATATGCAATCCTTGTAGGAATTCTTGCCTCTGCGACCTGACAACTTGACCCATGGAGGAATTTTCCCTGAGTGTCATTTTCCTGCACATGTCTCCTTGCTCTGAGCATTAGTATGTTCCTTGTGTTTGGAACTAGTATGATTTCTTGTGACACTCATTCCTCCTTTGTAATGTAGCATTCTTTTATTCTTTTTCAAGCTCTTAAAAGTTTTGAAAAAGCCAAAAAAATCAAATATTTCAAAAAGACGGGACGAGAAATATGTATTATTTTTTCAGCAGCACAAATATTTTCCCTTAGACAAAGCACATCCTTATGTTTGTTCACCAAGCATTGGGATCTAGTATGACATTAGGAAGTTGTTCTCATAACATAGATTTGTGTCCTCCTCTGTTTGGTTACTCTTCCAAACACATGGAGAGTGTGTGTTGCCTCTTGCATCGTGAACTTATGTCGATGTCATGTTGCCTGAGTCTAATCATCTTTCATGCTTTTTTCCAAGGGAATTTTCACTCAACCTGAGACGACCTTTCTGCAGTTTGTCACTTGACCTTCATGAGTCAGCCATCCCAAGAGTCCAGTCAAGTCCAAATTTGAAATAGATGAAGTTCTCTACCTGATCATCGAGATCCTCATGTATTTTCCCGATGAGTCGTCAAAGACCTCACGATAGTGAGTTATAAACTCCCATTGTACTCCTACCTGAGTTGTGAATATATTGAAGTTTTTTCTCAATCTTTGAAGGCCTCATCTCCAGCCACAGGCATCACTAGCTTCTCGAAGATGAATATTATGCTTGCATATATTCGATTGATTTTGAGATGTAGATTCGTTGTGCATTTCTCACGGCTACAATTTATATAGTTATATGAAATGGATATGCAGAGTATTTGATTGGCAGTCATTATTTGCTTCATCCCGAGCATGGGTATTCCCACCTCGGAGAGCCAATTGTTGTTTTGCAGATGGCACCTCCCAAACTCTGGTCCCCAGCTCACTCAATTTCATACATTGGTGAAGATATTGT
Source organism: Picea engelmannii (assembly GCA_009831015.1). Lineage (NCBI taxonomy): Eukaryota > Viridiplantae > Streptophyta > Pinopsida > Pinales > Pinaceae > Picea > Picea engelmannii. The sequence continues at coordinate 54,971 of ML820442.1, read as the reverse complement.
AATGTATTTTGGCCATTAGTTGATGTTCTGACATCAGACATTAGGGGGCATCTGTTATAGCCCTAAAATTCCCTACTCCTGCATGCATGGCCTTGGCCCTCTTACTTGCATGTTTTTCCAAAGCACTGTTGAGAAGATCTTCTTAAAAAACCATTTTCTAGAAGATGTGCACGCCCTGCACCATTACATCTCATGTACATACACTTTGCACCACTACAGCCCATGTATGCTTGCAAAAGTTGAAAAAAATAAAAATTTCCAAGGAATTCGTTGAAATTTGCGGGCTATTGGAAGTTTCCCAACTAATCCACCTGTTATAGCCCGTCACCCAACCAAATAACCATCCTTTTATCATATAAAATGAGGTGTTGGGGTCTTATTTCACATATAAGCATAAGAACAGTGAAACTATGCCTAATTTCACTTCCCCTCCTTGCCCAATATTTTGTTGCCTTTTGTGAGATGTTGCCTCAGCATTCCCTCATCAACCCCTTTCCCTCCATTCAATCCATTCCCTTCTTTTAGGTGATCAGAAGATTGAGAGAAGGAGTACTTTCAAGGTGCACTTGGAGCATGGTAAAGAGGATCCTAGACCAGGTTCATGGAATGGTGGCTGACTCATATTGTAAGGTATAATATTTGTATTATGAATAAAAGAATCGCATTCTCCTATCCCAAATGATGGTGTTTTGATTATTTTTATTAATTTATACTTGGAATTTTATATCTAACCCTAAATCATGGATAGAATAGCATGCTTGTAGTTCTTTGTTTGCTTATATTTGGATGTAGTTCAGCCTTGGGAGGAGACGTGCAGTCAGTGGAACTTCCAAGCTTGAGGAGATCATCATCAAACGTGGGATCAAAGGTATAGTTACTCGATCTATTCTCTATTTGCTTTCTTTAGATTAGTTTTTGTATGTTTTGGGTAGAGTAGAATTGAATGAATTTTAGATGGTTATTTTCTCTGTCTACATCTTGAACCCTGGTGTAGTTAAAGGGGGGGGGTTTCCCGCTAGCAGATCCCTAAGGGAGAACAAATTCTACCATCAAAGGCTCTTAACTCCATCATTGATGGGATAAGAGTAGGGTTTCCTAGTTGTTTCCAAGACGATGAGGACATAATTCATGGGGATGCCCCATCATTTATAATACACTGATAAACTGTAAAGGTGTTAATGGTGACATGTATTTGAAATGGGGTAGAAGATGGCAATCATGCTAGGATAAGTCGATCCCAATAAAGGGTGATGGTTTGTGATGGGTGTGGGTATACACTTCCATTTTCTTGATAAGGATAGGTTCTAGTAGACATTGTGGTACTAGATGTGGAAGGGGTGCCCCCAAGTCTACATGACTGAGCATCAGTTATGAGGTAGATTGGGTTTGAGGGGGGGTTACCCATGTGAGGGGTAAACAACGATGTCGAGGTGTATGGAACCTCACCTGATGGAGTAATGGGTGCATGTTGGGGGAGGGGTCATGTCAAATTAGTTTAAGGAGAACTACTAAGTTTATGTTGTTGCATGTGCTCCAAAGGAACTACTTGGACTAGCTCTAGAGTGAGTTAAGGGCACTGATGGGTTGGGTGAGTATAGAGCTCATAAAATGGGAAAGAGTGATTAGTCCATGCATGGGTGGTACATCTATGATTGGTTTGATTATAGTTCTGGTGGGAAATATGAGTGCCCCCATCTCTACAAGCATTTCCCACATGCCATGGGCACTTATAGTAGGTGTTTCTCTTCTTACTCCTTGTGTGTGGTAGATGGCCAATAGAACTAGGAGAGGGGACCCAAGTTTTTCCTAACTAGGAATAATAGGATGGGGTTGTATATGGTAGGTTTTGTGGTCCTTCCATGGTGGTTGATGGTTGGAGAGCCAATTCCTGAAGAGGAAGGGATACTATATGGGTGGATTGTTCTAGATAGTGGTTCCTATCAAGGTGGACCCAAGAAAAGCTAATCTTAAAATAGTGGCACTCACTAGTGTGTGTGCAGTTTGTATTGATGTGTCAGCCAAATTGGGAACACCTCCCAATATTGGGGGGAGGTTTTCAGATGTCTAGAATTATGGGGATGTTGTGGTTCCCCTATGGTTGTGGACTATATGTATATGTGTGCAAGTGATAATGATAATAATAAATGAACACTTGCTTTGGTAAATGTGGACTATCTCAACAATGCTTTGAAAGTTATATGTAATCAATCAGTGGTAATCATACATAAACAAGTAACAATGTAAGATGGTTTGGGGTTTTATCCATGTGGGAGAATAAAATAAAATGAACATGTCCTAATAGACCTATCATACTTCCTCTAAAAAATCTTTGGGCCTTCCAAAAGAACTCAACAGTGGGGCATGAATCCACCAAAAGAGGATCTAGTAAAGGTATGAATAATATGTTATAATGAGGGGTGAAGGGTGCATATCCCGAAAGGACTGGAAATATTTCCCAATAGTCGTTCAAAATCTGACTAAGGTGTGATTGCAGCCCACAACCACCACATGGGTAGAGACAACCTAGAATTGGCCAGTAAGTTACTCGATCAAGCACGGCATTTATATTTTCAGCCTCAGAAATCGGTCATAAGCTAGAGGCTTTCCAAGGGTTGGGTGACCCAAGGAGGCACGCATAGAACAATTGGACCTCAGCCTTAGACCCTTCAGTATGGGTGTCTCCATGCCTTATGGTGTAGGAATGATTTATTGAGAGGATTTTGGTACCCTATTTGGAAACTTATAAGTTTCAATGAGAAAAATATAATGGGGAGTTATTTGGATACCTATCCCCAAAATCGTAACTTAGACTACAATTTTCTTTTGGTGTTCCTCCTTTGGAGGTTAGAAAATGTGTTAATTATGGTTTCTTTTAGGATGTGAAAGTTGGTTGTGAGGTTGGATTCATGGGCCAACCTCGTTGATTAAAAGTGGTGTGCACAAAAATATTTTTACTAAACAAATGAATCCCTTCTGATCCTCCCTGATCGCTTATGAGCACGGGGAGAAGAGCATACTACAGTTTCAAGTATCTAATAAAACATCTTGTGAATATGTGTTGTGTGTAAGAAGTGATGGTGAATGATGAATTTTAATAATTTAAGTGATAAATTGTTTGGCATGTGGACATTGCTTGGTCGTTTACAATTGTTGTTTATCTCTAACTTACTAAATTTCACAAACAATCCTTGCAAAAATTGAAAAGGCTCTAAGTCACTAGCATGGTGGACATGTGGGTCGTTACTTTTAAGCCTTAATCTCCCTAGAATGTTCTCTAATATAAGAAATATTTGAAACTATCCTAGATTGTAGACATGTGGGCATGTATGGGCCCTTACAAATATCTTTAAACTTCCTAGGTTGTTTGCTCTAGAAATTTGAAACTATCCTAAGATTGTGCACATGTGGGCATGAATGGGCCCTTACAAACCTTTTTAGATTATGTTTCAAAAAGAAAACTAAATGGTATTGGCCTCTCCTAAAATGATTTATTTTTAAAGGGAGATGGAGATTTCTTCAAGCAGTCTCTTTTTCT
>ML820442.1:37493-50936 GCA_009831015.1 Picea engelmannii | reverse complement strand
CATACATTAGAAAGTGAGAATAACAACTCTAATAGCCTACTTGAGGAGGCATTTGGATTCCAATCCCCAGTATGGTCGCCAATATGTTGGGTTCCTTTTGTCACAAGGGTGAGAAAAAGGAGGTCCCTTAACTACCCTGGTAAGCTAACAAGGCATAATAGAAATATGGTTAGCAAGTTAGTGGACCTACAAGTTAGAAAACAAGATATAAAGAAAGAAAATAACAACTAAGAATGAGAAACCAAAATAAACTAACATAAACAAGTGATGCATCAAATTGAATAAATGAAATGGTTACCCAATAGAAATGAATCTTTGAATTAAGTGCACCAAGAGGAGAAACATGGGACAATGAATCCCCTATTGTTCCTAAGAGAGGGTCCTTTGATCCCTCAAAAAAATAGAGTTATCACTCTCCAATGGTGAGTCTACAATGGTGAAAAATACCCAAATCTTAGCTTCACAAAAGGTGTAAAGCTATCTCTATGCTACACTAGCTCAAAACTAATGGCTCAAGGGAAAGATGGATTTCTCTAGGAGAATTATGAACAGCATAACAATGCTATGGATTCTTCTTCTTTTTTTCATACAATGATCCTCTATTTATAGGAGGATGGCAAGATATTTTTCAACTAGTTACAAGTGTCAATGGGAGGCCTTTGGAGGTACCTCCCATCACTTTCAGTGATCCCAAGGAGGAATTTTAGGGAGATTTTGGGGTATGGTTGAGATCTACTTCATCCTAGAAGTGGTTGAGGCCCAACCAAAATAATTAATGCACTATTTCCACATCCATGCGGTTTTCCTGATTATCAATCAAGTGGACCGCGCACTATGCATGTTGTACGTTGTGTTAGCCCGCGCAAATGTGCACGTGTTGTCATTATTGAATGTGCACAGAAATTCAGGATCGTTTTTGCATAGTTTTGTGGGTATCTTGTCAAATTGAATGTGATCCTTCCATAATTATTGGTAGTATGTTGTGTTGGGTTTTTCATCCATTTTTTGTGTTTGTCTGAGCAATTTTTTGGTGATAAAAACAATAGTAAAGATTTATTTTAAGTTATATTTTATTTTAAAATTGATGATATTAAAAAATCAAACCTCAAGGAGTGGCAAGCATAGAGAGGATTATTCGCAATCCCAAAGGAATTATAATTTCTCGCTACGCATGGGGTCTTGGGATTGTTTCAAACAATTAGGTCGAGGCTTATGGCCTTTTCGAATGCATCAAGTTGGCAAGTTGACTAGGAATATCCAAGTTCATAATCCTTGGTTTCTTCATGTTAATTATAATGGATTTCATAAAGAATTATATTATTGAGGGGAATTTTATAACTAATACTATGTATCTCTCAATCTCCCTTCTTAAAGGATTTGAATAGTACTCCATATTCCACATTATGAATGAATTAAATAGTGAGGTTGATAAATGTGCCAAGGTGGGTTCGTGGAACGAAAAATGTTACTCTATTTTGAATGGGAGGTATTAGAGGCTTCATATCCCCTAATGCCTATACTAGGATAAATTAATATGTGGTTTGATTGGATGCACTAAGCATCAATTTGGTCATGGATCTCACAATTTTTGGGTACTGGAACAAAGGGATACATTCAGTGTAATGCATGTGACATGTTGAACTTGGATAATTTAGACATGGTTGCTTCATTCTTCTTTGGGGATGATTATGGCTCGTGATGTGTGACAGAATTTGAATTGCAATCTGAGGAGGGACGTTTGTGGTGGGAAAGTGGAAATATTGGTTGGAGGTCTTTCAATGCAATTATTGATTGTATATCATACCAAGTTTAGCCTAGTATCTAGGTTTCTACATCCACCATTTTTTCTTTCAAATTTGCAATATCCTAATAGTTTGATTCTCAATTATAAAACTCATAATCCTCTTTTGATTCACAATGATGGGTTATGGTTTGGTGATGTTTATTTCATCCCTAGGTATATAAAACAATAATGTGACACATGTGGAGGAGGAGGAGGAGGATTGGTGGATGATGACACGTGGAGAAGGAGGAGGAGGATCGGTGGATGATGACACATGTGGAGAAGAACAAGCATCAGTGGATGGTGACACAAATGGAGGAGGATCAATGGATGTTGATGCATGTGGAGGAGAAGTTGGAGGATAGGTGGATGGTGTAGATACATGTGGAGGGGAAGGAGCGGTAGGATCAATGGATGGTGTATACACATGTGGAGGGGATAAGGATTGGATGTGGATGGTGCAGAAACATGTGGAGGGGAAGTAGGAGGATTTTTTAATGGTGTAAACACATGTGGAGAAGAAGTGTGATAAGGAAGAGATAGACCATGTGGTGGATTAGAGGATGTGGATCGATCTGGTGATGAGGTAGATGGAGTAGAATCATGAGCAGCATGAGCAGGATCACTCAAGCTCTCGATCAGGTTGACTAATTTGAAAATATGATGCATCAGTAATGTCAAGTCACAAGGTATATTCATCCATATAATAATTATCTCTAGTACCCTTAATGTGTCTCGAACTAGTGTGGATACCACTCCATGACTAACCATAACACCATATAGGTGATCCACCACCTTTATATGGACTCTCTGATCCAAATTTTTTGGCATGCGGGGTCTATGTACTGTAGGATACTCCTTTACCTCCTCCATATTATCATCCTAGTGGGGAGTCTCATCCCCAGCATATGTTTCAATATCTACAAAAAAATAGATAATAATAATAATAAGATAAATGAAATAAAATGTTACAATAAATTACATGTGCATTAAATAAGACATAAAATATGCAACTAGATTTTTCAAAAAATAACGATAATATTACCTCTTGCATCTAGTGTCTTGGATATTGTAAATAGAATGTTTGGAAATCCTCTCCAATCCATCCCCGTGTAGAGGTATTTTAAAAGATCAAGGGTAGGATTATCCTCTCCAGCAAAAAAAATCACATACCTCCCTACCGACCGGAGTACATGGCCAATCCAGTGAGCCCCTCTTAGGCAACAATTGACCCCACATGTGCATACATGTATCGAACATAAGCCTATGAGGGAAGAGGGTTACTCCTAGTCGAGTGGCATGAACCCTCTCAAAAAATAATATAAATAAATCTAACGTGAATGAGAAGAATCTCCTCCCTGATAAAATGGTGTGACGGTGATTCAATATAAAACAAAAGTATCTCAAAAAACTCTCCATCCACCTAATTAATCGAAGCCTTTTCACTAAACTATCTACATAATACATCAAAGGGAAAATAATTCAATACCCATCAAAGGTAAAGTGTGACAATATTATGATAGTAAAACAAAAGAACCTAACCTTCTCTCTATGAAATGTGCTCATTTTCATCTAACCACCGGGAACCTGGAATCTAGAAGTAGAAAGAATGTTCGGTCTGACATATCTCTGCACATGATGAAATAAACATCCTCCTCCATGGGTTGATACCAAATATAGGGATCGACTATGAATGTTTTTCGAACATGATCCCAATGACATATCAACTACTATAAAAATGGAGAGTTCCCCCTGAGGGATGTACCTTCCTCATAAAACTTGAGGAGGCCAACATCCCTCAAAAGGGCATGCGCCTGTGGTGTAATAAGTTGAATGAACAAATCCCTCCCTCTCTCAGGCCTACCACTCACATACAAAGGTGTACATTTCAACCCGCTATTGTTTTTTCTCCTCCTCCTCCTCTCATTGTCATCATATCTAATTCACATACAAATATTTTTAGGCAGATACATATAGATAAAATGAATTGAAATTATAAAACACACACATATATAAATAACTTGTATATAACAAAAACTAAAATTAACTTATGTTTGCAAAAAAATGTTAAAAAGTAACATATGCTCTTAAAATAGCCCCTACGCACCGCTACTAATGCTCTATATCATAAAAACACCACCACCAAGAGGTTTGTACTATAATATGCATCTCACTACTAAATTGTGAAATATATGGCCCCATGTTGTACTCTTTATAACACCGGTGTGTTTTTAGGATGTAGGGGCACTGCTAGGTTAAATTATTTTATTGCAAACTAATTATTGCAATGTGTTAATACTAACGCACCAGTGAGTCCAACCAGATGCCCTAGTATGTCAATTCGTTCAATATTTTTACGGTGCAGTTGATTTAACATCGGTGCATTTTCTTAACATGGACCTGCCGCTACACTAAATTTTATGTCCTGTAAGCTTAGAGATGTGCTTGGATAAATGGAATGCACTAGTGCTCTGGTGTTCCTTGAGCATCGAGATGTTGCTTAGCAGTGTGTTGTGTTTTATATAGAATTGATAATTGGGTGTCCAATGAGACGCTCCAATGTTCCAATTCGTTCAATATTTTCCTAGTGTTATTCATTAAACTGCACTGGTGCATTTGGTTAATATGAACGTGCCACTACGCTAAATTGTATGGTCTATAAGCTTAGCAGTGCACTTTGTAAAATTGAAAAAACTGGTGCACCATTATTCTTAAAGCACCCACATGTTTTTCAATGGTGCATTTTCTTCTATAACACATCGGTGAGAAGGCGTCACAAAATATGCACCGCTATGTTTATTTTTTTTAATTTATCATAGTGCTTTTCTTCGAATGGCACCGGTGTGTACTGTTAGATATTAGGCACCGGTGAACCATGTTTATTGTCACACTAGCACGCATTTTAGAAGTTCATCCCATAATATGCATTGCACTATTATATTGTGAAACAGTCAGCTCGGTGTTGTGATTTTTATAGCACCGGTGGATTTGTTGGACCTAAGGGCACCTCTAGGTTACATTGTTTGATTGAAAATTAAGTAGAGAAATGTTCTAAAATGAACGCACTAGTGCCACCATGTTATTGGAGCACCTATATTGTGTTTAGTGATGTGTTGTGTTACATAGAGCATTGGGCATGGGGTGTCTAACAAGGCACCTTGCTATGCATTTCATTCATTATCTTTCTCATTGTGATTCTTTTAATAGGACTGGTGCATTTGATTAACATGGACACGCCGCTATGTTAAATTGTATGGGATTCAACCCTAGCAGTGTGCTTTGTTAAATAAAATGCATTTATGCTCCACTGTTCCCAGACCATTAGAATGTTGGTTAGCGGTGCATCATATTTTGTAACACACCAGTAAAGAGACATCACAAAATATGCATTGGTGTGTTCTGTTAGAGTCTATGCACTTATGCAGAGGACACACCACTTCGGGGCAAGATGAAGCGTTCAGGTGCACCACATAGAATTGGAAGAAAAAAAAAATTAAAAATGATTGAATTTCAATCCAAATTCAAATTTGAATTGGATGAAAATGAAAATAGGAAAGTCATAAACAATTTATCTGGAATCTTGTGTATTGAGGAAGCATGGTTCCACTATTGAGAGGAAATGAAAATTTCTGGCAATTTCCTAAATTTGGAAATGTGTGGAATCTACAAGTGGAGCTATCGAACTCGTTGTAGAGAACCACAAACATGGCATCCTTGGAAGGAGAGTGAGCATCGGTTCCTGCTTGAGAGTTTGGAAGCACAGGATGAAGTGTAATAATAAAAATCAGTTTGGTAAAAAAGAAATATTTACCCTACCACGATGTTCCTAACGACAGTGATATGCACCAGGTCATAATGTTCAATGGAACTGAGGCACTTTATTCAATGCTTATTTTTTTTATTATAACATATGGCAATGCTTCTGAACAACTAATCACCGGGGCATCATTTTTGTATGTGCATTGGGATGTATGTTCCTTATAGGTGAACTAGTGAAAAATACCTCCACAAAAACCTCAGGTTGTCCGCCTTCACTAACAACCTATATTATAAACATGTAAAGAATTAATTTTTCAGGGAGGTTCTATAAAAACCTTCGCTACAAGGTGTTTTCCTTGTAGTGTGTGCAAAAGAAGGTAAGTTATCAACAAGGTGTTTTCTAATGTGGTACTACTCGAAGGGGTATCAACAGGGGTTACAAGGGTTTCCAAATAGGTGAAACCTCTTGTATTTCATGTGTGTATTCTTCCCCAACTATAGGTTTACCCACTTAATAACATATCTATATTATTTATAGATGTCGAAACACGTCTCTAGCTTGGAAAAAAAAATGATCTAAAAATGGTGCCAGGAAATTTCTCTAATACCACTTGTGATGTACCAAATAGAAATATTCAGAGCATAAATCACAAATATTACTCAGATATATCATAGAAATAACAATGGACAATGGACAATATGAATAGAATATGGTACATTTATTGATATGGAAGAAATGTTCACTTGCCTCTTTGAGGGGGCAACCTCCAACAGAGAAAAGCTCATATTACAAATTATATCCAAGACACCTTTTACAAATGATTCTATATATTTTTATATTACTTTATATCCCCTAAGAACATTCTAGAGAAGGAACTTTCTAGTAGGCAGAAACTTCTAGTAAGCCTTCTTACAATAATTGTGTCCATGCTACTACATAGGCCTTATTTACTAATGATGGCCTCCATATGTAGAAATACATAATAATCTATCTACTTAGGGTGTTAGGAATTTTAGGACCCTAACACCATGTTATGTAGTGATGGCACATTTTATAATGTCACATTCTACTAATATAAACACATTTTCATTTTACTTCCATGTTTTGCAACGATGGGATTCTTCAATAGAGCTTCTTGAGAAATGTTTGGGATGAATTCATATTTGTTGCGTTTCTTATGACAACATGCACTCTACATGTCCTCTGATGTCCTCTTTCAAAAAAAAAAATACTAAATGCCAAGGGATGAGAGACCAAGAGAAAAATTCCCTAAGACTACCATGTATACTTCACTTTAAGATAGTCTATCTTTTCCATGGACAAGTATTCTTCTATCCATTCAATGTTTGGAGTATCCCCTCTATGAGATTGATTTTTTCTTACTTATAAAATTCCTTTGTCACCCACCCCCCCCACCACCATCCTTTTTATTTTCCTACCATCACCCTTTAAATACCATTCATTCATTTTCTCATCTTTGATGATCAATCACATTCTTCCCACGGATCATTTTTCTCCTTCATTATTCAATGTCTTCCTACGCACTTTTAGTGAGTTTGTGTATTTAATTAAACCCAATAATTTGGCATGAACATTGAATCCAAGCATCAAATCCATTTTGGACCATACCTCTTTATTTTAGTATTTTGAGTCTGTCAAAATATATGAAACTAGTTTTCTTCAAGTGTCTCGAACTTGGGCTCCCAATACCATTGATTATTTCCAAACACTTGAACCTGGATCTGATTATGATGAAAGTGTTCTCAAGTTTGGTCCTAGTACCAACTATAATTTTTCATCTTAGAACTTGGTTGTAATACCATATGATCCATAAATGGTAAAACTATGGCATGTATGACTCACCAATATGGATACTAAAATGAAGAATTAATAATTAAATCCCTCTTAGATATTCCAATGTGTGTAAATTCAGTTTAATTTTCATATTGTAATTAAAATTCAGAAAATGCAGTGTTAAAGGAAACAATTATACACAACATTAAAACAAAAAATTACCCTACAAACCCAATCTTTGGAAAACCAACAAAATATGGTGTATTTTTCTTTTAATAAAAGAGAGGATTTATATACAAGAGTTAACTCTCTCAAAATGTGATCATTGAGTGTTCTTGCTCTTCTTCTACATGTTCAGAGATTTGTTGTGACACTTATGGGACAATATTCATTCCACTTGAGACAAGCCTATATTTTTTATTCATCCTATTTGCCCTTTGGAAGAACCCACTATAGCTAACATTTCTTCCTCTTTTGAACTAGAACAATATTATTTTGTATTTTTGCTTTAATTCATACTCTCCTTCTGATCTTTTTTCATTCCCATTTTAGAGCTCGGGACTTGTAGTTCCATAAGTGGACAGACCTTGGTGTTCTAAGTCTATGTCCTCCATCTTTGGAACAATCTTAACTTTTCTACCATGTTCCACAATAATGATATCTTTGTTTATTTTTCGTGTTCTACAATGATGGCCACTTTTTTATTTTACTATCATGTTTTCCAATGATGAGATTCTTCAATAGAGATTCTTGAGTAGTTTTAGCAATGAATTATTCTTGGCTAAATTTCTTCTATAACCTACATTCTACATATCCTCTATCCTTTAAAAAAAAAACTTCTCCCTAATTGCCAACAGATTGGAGGCCAGGATACCAATTCCCTAAGACTACCTTTTCCTCTTGTCCATTATGGGATAGTTTAGCTCCACCATAGATAATTATTCTTCTATACATTTAAGGTTTGGAGTAGTCCCTCTATTTACTCGAGTTCTACTTACTTATAAAATATCTTTTTTCCCCAACCCCCTTTTTTATTTTGGTACCATCACCCTTTAAAGAGCATTCCTTTCCTTTTCTCAATGCTAATGGTCATTCATATTCCTCTTTGAATTCATTTATTCCACCCTAGGAGAGATGCAAAATGTTTTACCTCCAAGAATTCCAAGTGGTTCCATGTTAGGGACCTAACCTCCCTAACCCCTCATGTAGATAGAATAATATATTTTTCATGTAATAAAGGCCGACATTAGTCAATGAGGCCTATTTAATAAATATGAACACATCAATGTAATAATACCTAATAGAAGATTCCTCTTCCAGATAGATCTTCCTATAGAATGTTCTTTAGAAGATAGAATTAGTATAAATAAGAGTAGGAGGCATGAGAAAGCTTTGTCTTGATAATTATTGTAATAGAGCTCTGCTTTGCTGGAGGTTTCCCTCTCAAAGAGGCAAGTGAACATTTATTTCTTTGAATAAAGGTATTATTTTTGGTATTGCTCTTCTCAATAATTTGTTGTTCCCTTGATATCTGATGAATATTCTTGTTTATGCATATTATATTACATCTAGTACCTTACAAGTAGTAGCATAGCACTTTCCTTAGCAGGAATTGTGGGTAAAAAATTTCCAGGGTAGAGATGTGCATTGTCGGCATCTTTAAAGCACAAAGATCTGTCATTCAGTGGGAAAATTTGCGGTGGGGAAAATTACACGCAGACAATATAGACAGTTTCACGGGGTTACCTAGGAACCAAATTTTTTCCCTCGTTGGAAACCTATGTAACCCCTATTGGTACCCCTCGATTAGTACCGCTTCAGACAGAATCTATACATGGCCATCACTCCCACATACTGGTAGGTATATCAGGAGTCCTCTAGATCTCTTGAAACCATCCCTAGATCAATGGATCGGCCACCTGACTCCTATAGTGCCATCGTGAACAACACTCAGGAAGATACTCTCTAGTACCTGGGTAATTGGGCAGTATGGATACGGGTACTGTTGGATATATTACACACTCACCTAGAATTATTTTCCTAAGTTTGATGATCTAATGTTGAGAATGATTCCTCATATGAGAATATTCTCTCTAGAGAATATTCTCCTACAAAATAGGGCATTCCTCTTCAATTCAGATTCATTTAGACTAGTGGAATTCACCCATGCATGGAAACCTCGATTTTATCACCAGCAGTTGCAGTTGTCTCTCTCACTTCCACACATGTGTCTCAGTTAACTAATGATTGCATGGATCAGTTAACTAGGACTTGGTGGCAGTTCACTCCAATGTATGTCAGTGAGTGTCTATATCTCTCTAGATCACTACTATGGTGCATTAGTTACTCATGTATCCTATATCTATTATAAATTATTCACTCTTTGAGTGTGGAATACGGTTAATGAGAATTCTTCCATTCTTTCTCTCCTGCTTCTCTTTTCTCATATTTTCTCTGCAACTGTGTATGTCGATTCCTAGCTAGATCTATTATGTGCAGGCTTAACACATTTACATGGTATCAGAGCCAACAGATTGCTAGGAAAAAGACACACCATACTCTTCTTGCAGGTACTGAAGATTGACGAATACATTAAACATGGATTATTCGTCAGCAATAACTCTCACACCTCATAAATATTTGGAGTGGAAGCCAAAAAAAATTCTTCATCTCAGATGTAGAGGCTTGTACCAAATAACTATGGAAATGGAAGTAGAGCACAATTCCACCGATGATAAAAACAACTTTCTCGATAGACAACATATGGCCATAGGTTGTATTTGTTTGTCAATTTCTCCTGAAATTCTCTACAAAGTATATGATGTATCACAAGACTCAACTCCAAATGAATTATGGACCAGATGGGAGTTTCTATTCGGGAATAATGAAGATTTTGAATATTTCATGCATGATATTGGAAAGATAGATCCAGAAGAGAAACCATCAGAATATCAAGCCTCTTATTTTGAAGAGTCTTCTACACAAGTATCTGGATAAATTTGCATTCCATTAATTGCATATGATGTCTACTCCATTTCATATTTGTTTTCTGAATTTCATGTGGAAGATATATTTCATGCATCTCAAGATTCACATGTAGCACATTTTCATGTTCCATGCATGCATCTCAGGAGAAACATGCATGTATCTCAAGAGACAAAAAGGGGGCCACACACATCAGATTCAATTATGATATTTTATGAGCAAAATTTGTAGAAACAAATTGGATATTTGAATTCCTCTCGGAAACATATCCAATTTCAACAAAACATCATCTGAAATGGAGTCCAAGAAGTGAAGTTAGAATCATTTTAAAATCAACAAAATTTCAACATTTTTCCAGAAACGGTCGCACGGTTTTCAAAATTTCATCCAAATTTTATTTGTTTATTCTTCATTACAAGGAAATAAAGTGGATATGTGTGGAAATATCAATGGTGCATCTACTTCATCAAATCCATGTAGACATATACATATTCAACAAGCACAAACTTGCATAGTTGTGAGGTCTTTTTGGAGTGAAGGATAAGGTTCCTTAGCAACGTCTTGTTTTTCCTTTTCATTTTTTTTATGCATTATAATTTGAGGGGGGGGGTCCCATGAGTTTTCCACTCTTTCCTCACTTTTATTTAGTGTCTCATTCTTATATGCATTGTACAATGGGTACCTAACATGGCCTTGGTTATCGGGACCCATTCATCATGTACACCCTACTAGTGTTCAGGGGGGGTGTTGGAGATATTACACACTCACCTAGAATTATTTTCCTAAGTTTGATAGTCCAATGTTGAGAACGATTCCTTGGATGAGAATATTCTCTCTAGAGAATATTCCCCTACAAAATAGGGTGTTCCTCTTCAATTCATAGTTAGTTACACTCAGTTAGACTAGTGGAAGTCACTCATGCATGGAAACCTCGGTTTTATCACCAGCAGTTGCATGTGTTTCTCTCACTTCCACACATGTGTGTCAGTTAACTGATGATTGCATGGATCAGTTAGCTAGGACTAGGTGGCAGTTCACTCCAATGTCTGTCAGTGAGTGTCTAGATCTCTCTAGATCACTACTATGATGCATTAGTTACTCATGTAGCCTATATCTATTGTAAAGTATTCACTCTTTGAGTGTGGAATATGATTAATGAGAATTATTCCATTATTTCTATCTTGCTTCTCTTTTATCATATTTTATCTGCAACTGTGTATGTCAATTCCCAACTAGATCTATTATGTGAAGGTTCAACACATTTACAGGTACGGTCGAGCCTCCTTAGTTGGTGCCCTAATATATTGGTCCAAGTACTATTGTTCGACCCGACACATATATTAAAGAGCTATATAACAGGGAAAACTCTTGTCCATATGCACCCTGAAAATTCCAACCTAGGGGGAACATACCAAACAAGGAACAAAAAACATATTTTGGTCACATAACCTTACCTCCTGCATTCTCGTTGCGAAATTACTACACATTTTTTTCTATTAAGAATTTGGGAATTTTCGACACTATACTGGTACCTATCATTTAAAAAAAAAAATTAGTGGACCCGACCCCCTTTTTGGCACTCTTGTTTGTGACCCATCCCATTAGACTCCCCTTTTCAGCTTGATCAGTGTGGTACCTATCACTTATAAGCCTTGTTTCTGTGGTCCCACCCACCCATCCTAGCACCCTTATTTGACACCTATCCCATTGCATTCCACTTTTAACCCTAATCATCGTCATATATATCATTTCTCTATATTTTTTTGTGGACCCACTTCCCCTCCCTGAAATCCCTCATTCTTAAATGGTCACCACTTGCAACCAAGAAATAATTCACCTACAAGAAGAATCCAAACAACACAGGGACAACATCTAGAGAATGACTTCAGAAAATGCTTCCACTAATTCCAAATTGGCAACCTTAGAGGCCAATGTTACAAGTGAATTTGCAACAGTTAAGGGTGAATTGGCCTCCCTCACCACCACTCTCAACCAATGGTTAAAATATCCCCATGGCTCTCCCTCCTCTAAACAACCTTCACACTATGAAGGTGAGGACTCTTCCCTTAATATGGTCTTTCATTCCAAATCCCTTTATCACGACCCTCGTCTTCCCAGAGTAGAAGTGAAAAATTTTGATGGCTCAGATCCCACAGGCTGGGTCACCCAAATGGAACATTATTTCTCCTTGCATGGAATTGTTGATGATTTGGAAAAACTTGATTATGGTGTCCTCTATCTAGATCCTGAATGTTGGCAATGGTGGCAATGGCGTAGAAATACATGCCAAGGGTATGTTTCTTGGACATAATTTGTTGCATAGATTTATAAATGATTTGACACTAACACCTAGTATCTAGGTCATTTGACCAAGTTGAAACAATATGGCACAGTGGAAGACTTTATATATTCCTTTGAAAACTTGGATTCATGAATGGAGGGTGTTGACAGAGGGGCAGACCCAGGTTTCAACGCTTCAACAGTGCACCAACAAAACACTAACTACCAGCCCTTTCGGCAACACTTGTGAATCAGATGAAGTCTCACCTAAGGTAGAGGCAGGGGTGGTTGCAGGACTCAGATGTCTGCAACCTAGATGGGACACAGATCTGTGATTACAACACCTCAATGGAGCACTCAGCATTTATCGTTCATTAGTAATTATCCTTTGTCTATAGCGCAGATAAACCCTAATTACAGCAAAGCGTAGTATCCAACAAGATCCAACACATCCAAGAACTAAGCATATCAAAATAGATCAGATCTGGCACTTATTTACATCACCAAGCACTAAGCTATCATATCAGATACATCTAAACATACACTAATACATTAATCATAAATCATATGAACCATAGAACAATCATAATGAACAAATAAACCACAACATAGGATATACGTGGTTCACCCCCAGCCTGGGGCTACGTCCACCAACTCTTCTTCTTCTTTATTGTCTTTTGTGAATCATCTACATGCACAGAACCACAAGGT
Organism: Picea engelmannii; assembly: GCA_009831015.1. Classification (NCBI taxonomy): domain Eukaryota; kingdom Viridiplantae; phylum Streptophyta; class Pinopsida; order Pinales; family Pinaceae; genus Picea; species Picea engelmannii. The sequence continues at coordinate 37,623 of ML820442.1, read as the reverse complement.
CCTACTCTGCATAGGATAGGATATATGTGCACACTCCGCTAGATCCTCCTTCCCTGAGCTAGGTTATATCACAAAGCCTTTACACAGTCACTTGCACTTAGCCTTGCAAGCCTCACACAATATGCACAAA
>ML820442.1:0-28392 GCA_009831015.1 Picea engelmannii | reverse complement strand
CATGGTATTCCTAAAATGGTGATTTCAGATAGAGACATAAAATTCACATCCGCTTTTTGGAAGGAATTGTTTGCAGGGCTAAATACTAATTTGAATTTCAGTACGAGTTATCATCCACAAACGGATGGACAAACTGAAAGGACAAATCAAATCATAGAGGATATGTTCTGCATGTATGTAAGAACAAAGCCAAACAAGTGGGAAGACTACCTGCACTTGGTAGAATTTTCATATAACAATGGGTACCAAACTTCGGCTACGTTGAGCCCTTTCGAAATATTGTACGGCAGAAAGTGTACAACTCCAATTAGCTGGGATAACCCAGTTGACAGACTCATGGTTGGACCAGAGATGCTCCAAGAAATGGAGAACTTGGTAAAGAAAGTACAACAGAACTTGAAAGAAGCACAAGACAGACAGAAGAGTTATGTGGATCAGAAAAGAAGACAATTGGAATTTCAAGTGGGAGACCATGTTTATTTGAAGGTCAAAGCCCTAAAAATCTCGCTAAAGTTGGGGAATTGTGCCAAGATGGCACCCAGGTTTTGTGGGCCCTTCAAGATACTTGCTCGAATTGGACCTGTAGCATATCAACTGCACTTCCAGCTAATCTAAGAATTCATAATGTATTTCATATTTCTTTGTTGAAAAAGTATATTCATGACCCTACTCATATGATTGATTGGAACTTGGTGCAAATGGAACCCGAGGGCGAGTTCCAGGTGCAACCCCTGTGCATTCTGGACCTGAGAGAAATAACACTTCGAAACAGAGCCATCGCTCAGGTAAAGGTGCAATGCAAGCACTTTAGTCCTGAGGAGGCCACTTCGGAATTGGAGGGAGATTTGCGGAAATCTCATCCAATCCTGTTCCAGGAAAGGAACGAACACTGAGGACAGTGTTTTACTGAAGGGGGAAAGGATGTGACATCCCCCAAAAATAAATATTTTTATTTTGTGTGCTGGAAATTTATTTATGTTTTTGGCAAATTCGAATCTGGAAAATTTTTGCCATTTATGGAAATTTTGAATTTCGAATTTAATAATTGTAATTTAATTACTGTGACTGTTGGGAAGAGATATGTTTGGAATCAACTAAATATTTGACTATGACACTTGTGTCACAACAGAATATTTATATTAACTGTAGGAGGACAAATGGAACAGCCATGTTAAAAATCAGCTGACCATGACTCCATGAGTGGGGAACAAGTTGGAACTGCCTCTGGGCTGATGATTACAAGTGGAAAATCAAAGATTTGGCCACTGGAAGCCCTTGAAATTCAGGGATTAAGAAAGCTTCGAAAATCCCCAAAGGAGGGAAAAGACCTGGGCAAAATTGATAAATAGCATATGCGAGGAGGCAGGACGCTACCAAGTATGCGGGGAAAGGATTCCTGAGCTCTCTTGTTGTTATGAACACTGCGAATTGAGTGTGAGGCAAGAGGAGATTGCTGAAATAGGATCGCCTTACTGTTATGAGCAATATTGAGTAAGTGTGAGGCAAGAGGATAACTGTTGGAATTGAAGGACATAGCTGAGGAGGAGTTTCCAAGTTCGCCCTCATGGATTCATGGTCAAAGTAGGGGGTGAATCGGGCAAGTAGATTTGGCTGCCCTGTTCTATGGTTGGGAGGAACGTGGTTGTTCCCTTTGTCTTCCCATGGATTGGATTCAGATATGTTAATTTTCCCCTCTCTATTATGAATGGCTATGTCTTTTGATGTTATGTATATTTTCAAGCTGAACTAGAATAAGCTACATTCTCTGTCTATATGACCCTTTTTGCATCTGGTGTATTGTATCTGATTAAATTGGAACTGTAACGTTTTCCATTTTTGTTTGTTGTGGGGAATATATGTGAAGGAAATCTGTAATTGTGTTTCTATAAGTACGAAAAGGAGGAGATTAATGACAATGAGGCATATCCTCTCTGTAGATACATCCCCAGGAAACCAAACTCAGATCCCTCGGAACATATTTTATAATGACCAATCTCTGATGGAATGATATTCTTAATCATGTATTTACATAGATGCACAGATCCAGTACTGTTGACGTTTAATGCATTGATTAAAAGAGGCTCTAAGTGAATATTATAAGAATTTACCTTATACAGAAAATTTTATCCTTTGTACCCTTCTGTGTGTGGGAGATTCCTAAGACCTTAGGATTTCAGAATTCTATGAGGAAAACTCAATCCAACTCTCTTTTCGCCTTTCGGAGGTTCATGTATATTGATGTATGGATTCTTAACTCGCAAAGTTCTGAATCCCGAAACCCCGAAGCTTCCCCTTTTCACATTTCGGAAGTTGGTTACGTATGAGGTTTGGGCATTTGAACTCACGAAGTTCCGAACCCTGAAACCCCAAAATGCGGGACCCACCCTCTCCTTTTCTCATCTTTTTGGATGTTTGTTTATGCTGGATGTTGGCATTTGAAACACCGAAGCTCTCACCTTTCGGAATTTGGGAGTTGTAGTGTGTTGTTGTTTGGTAGTTGCAAACCTCGAAACCCCGAATCCCAAAATCCCGAAGTGTTGCCCTACATCCTTTCACCTTTCGAAAATTCAGGAGTTGTTGTGTATGGTTGTTTGGGGGTTTCAAACCCTGAAACCCCGAATCCGGAAATCTCGAAGTGTTGGTCCCACATCTGTTCACTTTTCGGAATTTGAGAGTTGTAGTGTGTTGTTGTTTGGTAGTTGCAAACCCCGAAACCCCGAATCCCAAAATCCCAAAGTGTTGTCCTACATCCTTGAACCTTTCGGAATTCGGGAATGGTTGTGTGTCATGGTTTGACATTTGAAACCCTGAAATCCCAAAGTATTAGTTCCACATTCTTTTCTTTTCGCAATTTTGGGAATTGTGGTATGTTGGATGTTTGGCTATGAAAACCACGAAACCCCGAACCCCAAAATCCCGAAATGCGGGTCTCACCTTTTCCTTTCTCGCATTTCAAAAATTTGTGTATGTCAAGGTTTGGACACCAAAACTCGCGAAGTTCTGAATCCCGAACATTTCGAAGTGCGGGACCCACCTTCCTTTTTTTTCAGATTTCGAAGGTTTGTATATGTGGTTGTTTGGTCACTTGCACTCGCGAAATCCCGAACTCTGATTTTTCGAAGTACTAATAACCTTTCACTTTTTCAGAGTTGTAGTGTGTTGATGTTTTGACTTTTGTATTCACGAAAACCCAAACCCTGAAACCCCGAAGTACTCGGCATCTTGTCACAATTTCGGGAAATGTTGTGTGTTGATGTCTGGCTCTTGTACTCACGAAACCCCGAATCTCGAAACCCCAAAATGTTGGCCCACAGACGTTCTGTATTTTGGATTTTGGCAAACAACAGGGTCCCTTGTTTTGTTTGGCACTTGTGATCATCGAAACCCGTTTGACCTTTGTTTCTTCACAAAGCTGTAGGAACCTAAAAGAAACTTATTGTTATGGGGACAACTCTAATAATGTAATGAATGGACTGGTAAAAGAACGTTGGAGAATTTTCAATTTCGAGTAGAGGCATTGAGTAACAGACCATATTACTAGTTGATTGTATTGCAGACATAGGGTAATATTTTCATGTAGGGTTTTGGTCATAAAAACCGCAAAGTTGCTTGTATTGTTAAGGTTGTGGTAGTATTATAGGTACTAGTAGATAAGAGAGTAATTATAAATTTCAGGATCTTGATTAAACCTTGAAGTGGTGAGTAAATACTCATTATATCATCGGTTAGAAAACTTAAGTTGAATGGTAAGGACAGTCAATGACAGTAAGGACTCTAACAAACCTTCAGATTCAAGCCTTCCAACAGAGAGCTTACTTGCTTGAGATCTCAAAACTTTTCAAGGATAAATGTACAAATAAAGATTTTTTTTTTATGGTGATTTTGATGGTGATGCGTCTATCTAACCACAGATAGCCGCCATGGAATCTAGACAATGGGATATTAATGCGCGCGTTAACCTCCTGGTGCCTTCCAAAATGGGGTCTTTTCATCACGTTCAGAATAGTGGACTCCGAGAGGTCAATAGTCCATGGTTGGGGGATTATCCTTAACTTATTCCCCTTCTTCCTAGTCAAACACCTATGAGGGGAGAGCATGTTTACATTCTTGTGATCCCCTAAGTTGAAGTCATTTTAACTGCATGTATCCCCTTCGGGAGGTACGCAGTAACCAAGGTGTAGTCGAAGTCCCTGGGGACACTGTCACGGTTCACCGCGTCAGACAGAGGCGGGATGTAGTCGGGCAGGATGGATGGAATTAACTTCGCATTTGCCAAGTCATCTTGATGCTTGGTTCTTTTCTCTTCTGCAACTCGGGATGGTCCGGATCCACGAGCAGTCGACGGGGAGGCTTGCCCTCCTCTCGTCGATGAAGCTTGAATTCCGATGGAAATCACCTTCTCAGCCATAAGATCGATTAGAACTTCCTCAACAAACTTTTCTATGGTGTTGAGTTCGTCCCACATGCACTCTTGAGATCGGATAACTCAGGGTGATGAACAAAGGCTCAATCCAATAAAGTAGGTAGCAATGTCTCAGTAAACACATTATAGCATCAATGAGTTCTCTTGTTATCTCAGATACAATTCACGAAAGTTTTCTCGGTGCAACAATCGATGGAATAAGTAGACAGCAATGAAACGGATCCTTCCAATGGACAAGAGGCCTTCATCAATGCAGTTATGTCCGTTACGGCGCAGTCCCAACATTCTGATGGCGAGCTTTCTAATCATAATTGTTGTTCTAACCATTCAAGAACGTCAATCTAATGGTTATAATGCCTCCAACGGTCATATCTCTCTCCCATGGAGAAATGCCAATCTGAGCTACTCTGATATTCTGACGAAGTTCAAATTCTGGGGACCTTCCTTTTGCGAAGCCTTCTCTGGAGCTTCTTGTAATTTCTCCAACTTTGCTTTCTTCTTGTTGATATTTCTATCCTTCTTCCCTATGATCTACATCTCGGTATTCCTCTTTCCATTCAGATTCTTATCTCCTTTAGGCATAGTAACTTCGTGTTGTTGGTGATCCTTCTTAGGGTTCAAGGCCAGTACTTCTTCTCTGTCTGGGGTAGGTTCTCTACTCTCCTGTATAGACAGGTGTTTCAAGTCTTCTTGTGTTCTTTCAACTTCGACATCCATATTTCTGGTCCTCAGTAGCTTCGACTGGTTTTCTTGTTCTTTCAGTAAGTGTGTTATTCTCTTATCCATGAAGTCTTTTAGTTCTTTTTTTTTCTGTTCTAGAGTTTCCTCTTCTTTTCTTCGGGTCTGATCTTTCTCAATCCAAGTTTTTCCTAATAGTGTAGAAAATGGGGCCTTGTTCTCAACAAACTTAATGATCTCAAATTCTTCTTATGTCGAAGTGTCGTGAGCACTTATAGATGTCTGGGTAAGTCTTCCACATAGGGTTATCATCTTTCCTCTAAATAATCCTATTCCTCCCAATGAAGGAATCATAGCAGGCTTTCCCAAAATTTCCCATGTTCTTTCTGACATAATATTTACCTGTGTTTCCTCATCGAGAACATAGTCTATGTCGAAGTATCCTATTCTTGTTTCTATGCATTATTTCTCTTTAAAGATCTCTGATAAGTTGATATCCCTGTGATCATTCAAGGTTTCCTTCATCTTTTGTAATACAGTTTCTGAGTCTTTCTGGGGTTCTACCATAGTCTTAGTCTCTTATCCTTCCTCATGGTTTTGTTGTTCCATATTCATTCTTTCAACCTTAGCAATCATTCTAGGGCAATCCAGAATGTCATGGTCCATAGCTTTACAACAAAGACAACTAGGTATTCTACCATGGCATTCCTTAGCAAGATGTCTCGGTCTTCTACAACTGTAACAAAGAGTTAACCGTCTCTTTCTCTTAAATGATCCCCACCCTTTCTTGTACTGCGCACTAGGATCATAGTAGCTAACCTGCAAAAAAATCTTCCTAGGATCCTGCATCCATTTGTTAGTCCAAACATTCTTTCTATGCATAGGAATAACATATCTTTCATTATTTCTACTAGATATACTCATATCAAACCTTATTTCTTCTAACTGTGCCCTAGTTTTCAGACTAGGATAAAATTTATCAAACATACCTAGATCCATACTCTTGAAAAAAAAAATTGCACTTATCTTACTTTTAATAGAGCATAAAGCTTTCATATCTTACCTCTTTTGGAAAAAACATTCACTGATCTTACCTATTTTCTTCAGATCTGATTCCTTTCTTAGCACAGAGCTTCACAAGTCAAGTACAGTACTACACACTAAAGCAAAAAATCTACGCACATAGATTTCTTTCTTTTCCTCAGTTCCCATCAATCACAGTTTCAAGTCTCGGCAACAAAACCATTTTTTGGCACAGGGGAAGACCCAGGGTTCAACGCTTCAACAGCGCACCAACAAAACCCTAACTATCAGCCCTTTCAGCAACACCTACGAAGTAGATGAAGTCTCACCCGAGGTAGAGGTAGGGGTGGTTGCAGGAATTAGATGTTTGCAACCTAGCTGGGACACAGATCTGTGATTACAACACCTCATCGGATCACTTAGCAGTTATCGTTCATTAGTACTTAGCCTTTGTCTACAGCGCAGATAAACCCTAATTACAACACAACGCAGTATCCAACAAGATCCAACACATCCAAGAACTAAGAATGTCAAAATAGATCAGATCTGGCACTTATTTACATCACCAAGCACTAATCTAGCATATCAGATACATCTAAACATACACTACTACATTAAGCATAAATCATATGAACCATAAAACAATCATAATGCACAAAGAAACCACAACACAAGATATACATGGTTCACCCCCAGCCTGAGGCTACGTTCACCAACTCTTATTATTCTTTATTGTCTTTTGTCAATCATCTACATGCACAGAGCCACAAGGTCTTACTCTGCATAGGAAAAGAAATCTGTGCACACTCCGCTAGATCCTCCTTCCCCAAGCTAGCTTATAGCACAAATACTTTACATAGTCACTTACACTTAGCCTTGCAAGCCTCACACAGTATGCACAAAGCATTTACAACTATCACTTTCACTTAGCACATTGGCCTCTTCCTACATTGCCTAGATATCTATTTATACATTACAAGAGAGGCCTAAGCATGGGTAAACCCATGGGCCGACATCCCCATACCCACTACATAAGCCCAAAACCCAAAAATCCCTAAACAAGGGGCCAACATCCCACGATCTCTGCTTTGACTTGCACTCTACCTTCGACAGCCTGTCGAAGTCCCAAAATAGGTCAAACCTAACCAAGGATCTCCAAAAATTGGTCAAGGGCCAACAAGCCCCCAACACTCACCTGTGACTCATCCCGAGTCACTCTACTCTGGTTAATTCTGCCTCAAATGCCTCGAGCTTGGCGTGGTCCACTTCGACCTATTTCTTCGCCAAGGCCTCCTACTCAGTGAACTCTTGAATAACTACCTCATTCATAGGTCCCTCTAACCGTTGTTTGACTGCAGTGACTACTTGTTCTAGCTCTTCTCCTCGGCCTTCAATCTCCTCAAACAATTGGTAAGCTTTGTCATGGATTGGTTGGAGCCTCTGAGTTACTTCCATGACTTTGCTCTGTATGGTATGGACCTGTTGTTGAGTGGTGCATTGTTCCTGGGATATTTGCATTCTCTCAACTGTTGACAGGATCTTCAACTGTGCCTGTACTGTCATCGCTTGTTGCTTTTCCTCCTAGAGTTGTGACTCCAATGTCTTCAATTCAGGGTCCTCAGTAAGTCACTCATAAGTCTGCGCACTTCTATTGCTAACATGTTTACATTCCAAAGCTAAGGCTTTGATTCTCTCAATTTTTCTCCGAGCAGTGGCTTCTCTTTGGTCTCGCACGTCCTGTAGAGTGCTTGGTACTGTTTGTAGCTCTAGATCTCCTATTCCCTATTGAAGTTGTTGGATGGATTCAACAAGCTGCGCTACTTGATGCTCCACTGGTTCTTCATCCTTTTGCTCTAAGCCCCTCACAGAGCAAAGTGCTCTGCTAATTGCTTCTTTTATTCCAATCTGCTCCATGAGCATCTTTTCTTTCTCATGTTGGATCTGTGCTTTCTCCTCTTCGAACTTTGTTTTTAGGTCATCCTTTTCCTACTGTGCAACTCAGCGTTGCTTTATCACTTCCTCTTGTGCTTGCTTCAGGGTCGTTGTGTCTTGTTCTATTTCTTCATGTGCACGACGAAAGTGAGCTTCGGTCACATCGGTCAGTCTGTGGAGTTGGGTAGGCTCATCTCCCAACTCTTTTTCTTATGATGGCGGGGGCACAGTGGGCACTGTGTGGCTGAATTGAAGGGCATGTTGTACCCCTCATTATTCTTATTCAATCCTTTCATACATGGTCTCTTGCTTGGCTTCATTTTTCTACAAAAGGTCTTCTGAGGTGTCTAATACGGTTGTGATGATGAAGTCGAAGTCATCGAGAGTGAGCACAGTCTATAGGTTACTCTTACTAGCTCTGGATTTCTTCCGCGATGTGGGTTTCATGGGAGAAACCTTTCTTTTCTTAGAGGGATTAGCCTCATCAACGGGATCCTTAGGTGGTGTTACTTCACCTTGCTTCTGTTGATCTTATTTTCCATTGGTCTCTTCTTTGTCTACTTCCTCATCACCTCCTCCTCCAGGTGATTCTGAACTAGTTTCTTATGATGCGTTGCTCGGCTTCTGTACCTCTTATGTCTTCTTCCTTCTGTTATTTCTAGTTGTATCATGCTCTTCGTGAGTGGCCAGTGAGCTTTCAATTATTTCAAGATCGGATAGTTCTGTGGGGTCAACAGATATAAGGAGCTATGTCGGCCATTCCTTAGTTATTTCTTCTAGGTCCTCCTCTGTGAGCTTGTAATAACTCTATAGTACTCCTTTGTGTTCGCCTCCGTGCGCAGTGATATAGATAAAATGTTATTATGTGTGGAACTTCACAAATGACATGAACCTATGCAGAGTGTTTGGTGTCATACGAGGGACAGCCTCAATAGCCCTCTTTAACTGCAAGTAGTAGGTGTGGAACACCGCGTTGGACTACCACTTATTTCCCATATCGCTTGAATACCAGAGCGAAGTTAACTTCACGGCTAATGGTTCAGATGGCTCTATTTCAGGGAAGGTCGCACCTTCAGGAATCTCCCAAGCTATGAATGTGATGAGGATCAGCAACTAACTAAAATGGAACTCATAGCCTTGATCGTGAGCTTCGTGGCAGTCTTTTTCTAACTTGTTAATTAAGTACTTTGTCCAATTCATTTGTAACCCCTCCACACATTTTCCTACAAGGTCAACAACAAACCCTGTGACCTACGTGGGTATGTTCTTCTGGACTAGCTTACTAGCAATCAACTGGAAAGAAAGGCGCACTGCACCATTCTGGATGGAGCCTACCTTGTAACCTCGCTTCCCCTTCTCCACATCGTCGTATGTGTCTTTAATCTTCTGCGCCAGGGCACAGTCTGCAGCCTTTCCTTGGTAAAAGTCTTGCGGGTCTGGTCCCTGCATGCTCAATCTAGTGATCTGATGGATCAGCACCGGATCGACGGTGATGTGTCTATATAACCATAGATAGTTGCCATGGAAGCTCGACAACAGGAGATTAATGCATGCATTAACCTCCTGGTGCCTTCCAAAATGGGGTATTTTCATCACGTTTAGAATAGTGGACTGCGCGAGGTCCATAGTCCATGGTTGTGGGATTATCCTTGACTTCTTCCCCTTCATCCTACTCAAACACCTATGAGGGGCGAGCATGTTGAAGTTCTTTCGATCCCCTAAGTTGAATTCATTGATCTTTAATATCATGCTCTTATCGACCTGTGGTTTAACTGCGCATATCTCCTTCGGTAAGTACGCAGTAACCAAGGTGTATTTGAAGTCCCTGTGGACACTGTCACGGTTCATCACACCGGCCAGAGGTGGGATGTAGTCGGGCAGGATGGATGGAATTAACTTTTCATTTTCCAAGTCATCTCGATGCTTGGTTCTTTTCTCTTCTGCAACTCGGGATGGTCTGGATCCTTGAGAAGTCGACAGGGAGGCTTGCACTCCTCTGGTTGATGAAGCTTGAATTCCAAAGGACATCACCTTCTCATCCATAAGGTCAATTAGCACTTCCTCGACAGACTTTTCTACGACGTTGAGTTCGTCTGACATGCACTCTTGAGATCGGATAACTTAGGGTGATGAACAAAGGCTTAATGCAATAAAGAAGATAGTGAGGTCTCAGTAAACAGAGCACAGTAACAATGAGTTCTCTTGTTATATAAGATACAATTCGCGAAAGTGTTCTTGGTGCAATAGTCGACAGAATAAGTAGACAACGATGTAACGGATCCTTCTAATGGACAAGAGGCCTTCATCAATGAATTTTTTTCCATTACGGCGCGGTCCCAATGGTCCGATGGCAAGCTTTATGATCATAATTGTTGTTCTAACTATTCAAGAACATCAATCTAACGGTTATAATGCCTCCAACGGTCATATCTCTCCGCCACGGAGAAGTGCCAATCTGAGCTGCTCTGGTATTCTGGTGAACATCAAATTCTGGGGACCTTCCTTCTGTGAAGCCTTCTCTAGAGCTTCCTGTAATTTCTGCAACTTTGTTTTCTTCTTGCTGGTCTTTCTAGACTTCTTCCCTGTGATCTGCATCTCAGTATTCCTCTTTAAATTCAGATTCTTATCTCCTTTGGGCATAGTAACTTCCCATTGTTGGTGATCCTTCCTAGGGTTCAAGGAAATTACTTCTTCTCTATCTCGGGTAGGTGCTCTACTCTCCTGTATAGATAGGTGTTTCAATTCTTCTTGTGTTCTTTCAACTTCGACATCCAGATTTATGGTCCTCAGTAGCTTCGAATGGTTTTATTTTTCTTCCAGTAAGTGTGTTATTCTCTTAGCCATGAAGTCTTTTAGTTCTTGCTTTTTCTTTTCTAGAGATTCCACTTCTTTTCTTCGGGTCTGATATTTATCAATCCAGGTTTTTCCTAATAGTATAGAAAATGGGGCGTTGTTCTCAACAAACTTAACAATCTCAAATTATTCTTATGTCAAAGTGTCGTGGGCACTTATATATGTCTGTGTAAGCCTTCCACATAGGGTTATCAACTTTCCTCTAAATAATCCTATTCCTCCCAATGAAGCAATCATAGCAGACTTTCCAAAAATTTCCCAAGTTCTTTCTGACATAATATTTACCTGTATTTCCTCATCCAGAACACAGTCTATGTCAAAGTCTCCTATTCTTGTTTCTATGCATTCTTTCTCTTTGAAGATCTCTGATAAGTTGATATCCTTGTGATCATTCAGGGTTTCCTTCATCTTTAGTAATACAGTTTCTGATTCTTTCTGGGGTTCTTCAATAGTCTTAGTCTCCTGGCCTTCCTCATGGTTTTCTTGTTCCATATTCATTCTTTCAACCTTAGCAATCATTCTAGGGCAATCCAGAACGTCATGGTCCATACCTTTACAAAAAACACAACTAGGTCTTCTACCCTGGAATTCCTTAGCAAGATGTCCCGGTCTTCTGCAACTGTAACAAAGAGTTAATCATCTCTTTCTCTTAAATGATCCCCACCCTTTCTTGTACTGCGCACTAGGATCATAGTATCTAACCTGCAAAAAATTCTTCCTAGGATGATGCATCCATTTGTTAGTCCAAACATTCTTTCTATTCATAGGAATAACATATCTTTCATTATTTATACCAGAACTACTCATATCAAACCTTATTTCTTCTAACTGTGCCCTAGTTTTCAAACTAGGACAAAATTTATCAAACATACCTAGATCCATACTCTTGAAACAAAAAAATTGACTTATCTTACTTCTAACAGAGCACAAACCTTTCAAATCTTACCTCTTTTGGCAAAATATTTCACTGATCTTACCTCTTTTCTTCAGATCTAATTCCTTTCTTAGCACGGAGCTTCACAAGTCAAGTAGAGTATTGTGCACTAAAGCAACAGATCTAAGCAAAGAGATTTCTTTCTTTTCCTTAGTTTCCATCAATCACAGTTTCATGTCCCGACAACGGAACCATTTGTTGGCATAGGGGAAGACCCAAGGTTCAACACTTCAACAACGCACCAAAAAGACCCTAACTATCGGCCCTTTCGGAAACACCTGCGAAGCAGATGAAGTCTCACCCAAAGTAGAGGTAGAGGTGGTTGTAGGACTCAGATGTCTGCAACCTAGCTGGGACATAGATCTGTGATTACAACACCTCAATGGAGCACTCAGCAGTTATCGTTCATTAGTACTTAGCCTTTGCTACAGCGCAGATAAACCCTAATTACAGCACAGCGCAGTATCCAACAATATCCAACACATCCAAGAACTAAGAATATCAAAATAGATCAGATCTGGCATTTATTTACATCACCAAGCACTAATCTATCATATCAGATACATCTAAACATACACTACTACATTAAGCATAAATCATATGAACCATAAAACAATCATAATGCACAAAGAAACCACAACACAGGATATATGTGGTTCACCCCTAGCCTGGGGCTACGTCCACCAAATCTTCTTCTTCTTTATTGTATTTTGTCAATCATCTACATGCAGAGAGCCACAAGGTCCTACTTTGCATAGGATGGGAGATCTGCGCACACTCCGCTAGATCCTCCTTCCCTGAGCTAGGTTATAGCACAAATCCTTTACACGATCTCTTACAGTCACTTGCACTTAGCCTTGCAAGCCTCACACGGTATGCACAAAGCATTTACAACTATCACTTGCACTTAGAACATTGGCCTCTTCCTACATCACCTAGATATCTATTTATACATAACAAGAGAGGCCTAAGCATGGGTAAACCCATGGGCCAGCATCCCTGTTAGCACTCTGTAAATATGTTCAGCTAATAAACAAACGATGAAGGTAACTTTTTCAACCAACTTTGAGACCTGAAACTAGCCTTTCGGATATGGAGAGGGATCTCTCAGGAGGCACGGTCTCGGCATGGGATTTTTCTTTGAAAGCAATGGCTAGATTTATCACCTTTGATATAATGGGTTCTAGTTATATTGACGCAATAAAGTAAGACTTGGGCTATGGAGTCGATTTGAGGAAATGACATAGATAAATGACTCAGTGACTGAACTTGAGAGGATAAGGTTAGGCGAGCAATAGTATTCAGTGTAAAACTGTAATGTGTGGTGGGGAGAAAACACAGGAAGTAACTCGGAGCACCACTGCAGGTGAATTCAAAGTTATCTTTTAGAAGGAAACATGTTGTCTAAGTGGCGCGAACAAGGAGCCCAGCACGGAGAATCCACAGGTTTGAAATTCTTTTCGAAATAGACATAAAAATATATGAATAAATATGATAGGAATCACATATGCAAAAAAATAAAGAAAAATACATCTGACTACTATAACCAAAATCTTTTCATCAAGTTACAAGACCTTTGCATTAAATTTCAGTCAAAAGCTCAAATTACATACAATAGTTGTCATCTACTAATTTTTCCAACCAACCCCATTTACATGAAAATGATCCCCATATATAGAAATCTAATGTCACCCTTGGCTTCTAGGGTGGAACTACTCCCTCCTAGAATCATGGATCTATTTTCTTTGAAAGAGAACAATAACTTCAACAGATTCACTAAAAATAGAAAACCCGACTTTGCCAAATCATAATCGTAACCGAAATATTCTTTTTGGTCATTGATCATGATCAAAATTTTACCATATGGTTGTTATGATTCATCATGTGCATTTCTGGACACTCTGTCACCCTTGCACAACAAGTCTCCTACGCAACAGCAACCTACAGCAAAAACATAGTGCAATGCGTAGCAAACTGGGAAAATAGGCATTAAATATTACATCGTATCTCACTGATAAAAAACTATTTTTTGAAACAGAGAGAGGTTTTTGTAGATAAGATCATTATAAATAACAACCTCTCTTGGTTTCTATAAATTCATCTCCATATGGTCGGAATACATGTGTTAAAAACATGTCTCGGACAGAAAATCATGAAAACTGAAAAATAGGTCTCAAATATTCCTTTGAATATCCAAAACCGTGATACATTTTGCAAATATGAGAGAGGTTTTTATTATTTGGTTTGTCCCCAAAAAAAAACTATCGGGGAATTTCAAAATTCCCCTCCAGTTGTTCATAAATTGATCTTGAAGTTGACCACTAAACCATTAATTTGCGCAGTGTGACCTGTAGCATGTGCGCAGGAAAATCCACTGCGTGACGAAATCCACTACGCGAAAACAGCCTATGCACGACAACCTTCTTTGTGCGACAACATTCTCTGCATGACAGCATCCTCTGCGTGATAGCATCCTCTGTGCGATGTCATTCTCTACGCGACAACATCCTCTGCGTGACAACATCCTTTGCGCGGTGCGCAGTGAATTTTGCAGTGCGCAGTTGCAAATGGAAATGGGAATAAATAAATGATAAGCTTCCTTTTGAAAATGACCCTTGGAGATGTTAGATGTTTCCAGTCATAAAAACAATATGGGTGCTAACATGCATGACTTTGCAAATTGTTGACAAACCTATAACCTTAGCTATGAAAAACATGGTGCTAACAGCTAGCTCCAACAGGGATTCTATCCTCCCTGTGAGGTAGAAAAGAACAGTAGACCAGGTGCCAATCCATTGGGCTTCTCCCAAACTCAACTTTCCAACTGTAACTTGTAACCTGCATCCGTTGAAAACGCAAAATTGTATATGCTCCAAACTAAAATCTGAAACTAAGATGAAAATGAAAATTGCAGATTGCTAAAATAAATGCTCATAGTATTGAGCTTATTTGCACTCCTACCTACCCTAACTGCTGAAAAATATGGAAATCAAGTGAAATCAAAATTCCAATGCAAACATGCAAGCACTTTATCCACTTTTTGGTTTCTTTTCACATGCTTCCTCCAAATCCTGTTTACAGATAAGTCATTCAAAATTTTATCTATAAATTCAAATCTCAAAAAATCAAAAAAATTGAGATTGTTTGCCGCCTCCAACAAAACTGCAAATGGATCCTCCAGAACGTTCATAAAACAACAATCATGTTTCACCCCTCCCACTGCATCCTTGTTTTCATGTAATTCAACATGTTGATTACCACAAAAAGGATGAAAAATATGTTGAGACTACTAGAAATAGCAATCTTCTGAATAAGAAGATAGTGTTGGCTGAAATGAAACCCCTAGTGGCAAGAAATCCATATCTAACACTGACATTGATTGACCATCATATTTATTTCCAAGCTGATAGTTGATCACAAGCTGCAAATCTGAACTGAAATACCCTTCTATGTAATCAACAATAGGGTCATTAAAGGTATGAGAAGGTTGTTGCTCCTCTTTACTGATAACAATTTTATCATGTAGAACAGCGTCACTGTGAATGCAGTCAGACTTCAGTGCTTCCTCTGTTATCTCATGATCTGCTTTTAACAATTCAAAGGAAGAAAAACATAATGGAAGATAGTTTTGATTTGCAAGTCCATTACTTTCTTCATATTCAACATCATGCTTGTAGGATTTATGATTCGAAACATTATAAACATTTTGCTTCAACAATTCGAAAGATGCAAAACACAATGGCAAATTTCTTTCATCTAATTCAAAACTTTCTTCATTTTCTTCACTGTTGTCACATCCATATTTGCCAATTTCTTTGGGTTGTTGAAAACAATCATTTTCAGATTCATCTTTTACCAATGGATGTAATTTTGAACTGATAAAACCTTCCATATAACAAGCAACAGGGTCATTAAACACATGAGAAGATTGTTGGAATTTCCTGTCAATTGTTTCCCATGAATCAGTGTGATTTTGAATTAACACACATTCCTCTGCCTCAGTGATGACCTTTAAATTTTCTTTCAACAATTTAAACAAAGCAAAGCATAAAGGTAAATAATTTCCTTCAGTTGATTTGGTACTTTCTTCATATTCTTCTTTATAGCTGTGATATGTAGGTTGATTTCTCTCATGACATTGTCGAAAATGAACATTTTGTGATAGAGAACATGCAATTGGTTGTTCTAGGAATTCAACATCATAATCATCATCATCTTCATCATATATAGGCAAATCATCAACATCTGCAATGTCATCTAACAAGGAAAAGCTTGGAACATCAACTTGCTCTTCAACAAGTTGAATTGCAAATTCATCTTCTTGACTGTCTACAAATGAATACATAAATCAATCAGTTTCTTGCTCATGATGACAAAGATCGGGATGTAAATCATCTTCTTGTTTATGCACAATCTCATCTTCTTCAGCTTTCAACTTCTCATCCAAAATATGATTATGTAGCTCCTTACATGCTTGAATATTGTCTTCCACTTCCTGAGCATTATTAAACATCTGTTTCAAAGACATAGACTTCCTTTCCATCAAAAGAAAAGATAATCTTGATTGAAAGGTTGTTACATAATGGAGCATGGCAACAACTTCAGGAGGTTGGACTTCTTTAGGCCGCTTATAATAAAGACTATTAAACCTCCTGCTGAAATTTGAGATGGTTTCATCTTTCATTCTTCTCATGGCATAAAAATCGGAAAGGAGTATATCCCATGACTTTCTCTCACCCCAAAACCTACGGAAATCTTCCCTCAGCTCATCCCATGAGATAATCGATTGAGGCTACAAATGTATGAACCATGCTTTGGAATCTCCTTGTAAGGACTGAGAAAAGGCCCTCATAGACACATCATCATGTTCAATCTCAAAAAGGTCTATGAAATGCTCAAAGACCTGAATATGTTTTTCAGCTAACTGTCCATCAAGCTCTCCATCGAACCTAGGAGGATACTTATAATGTTTCAGAGGAAGGTCATGAAGGATGGAAGGCAATTTAAGAGGATTGTATCTTTCTTGAATCTTGGAGGGTACAGGATTAAGAATAGAAGGTACAAGCTTAACTTTGGTTTCATTAAGATCACAAGAATGATCATGAACATCATATGGTTCAGAGGAAGGAACTCGGTGAATATCGGCTATACAAGAAGGAGGTAATACCTACAGTTTGCAATGAAGGATATACAAGGGTAGATCTCTAGGATTCATTTGAATGTGGTAAGTGAAGAAATATTCTTTTGAAAAACTCAAGAAAGGACAAGAAGATATTGATAAAACAGAAAAGTACTTCTTGAACTAAACTTAAGCTCGAGTACCTTATTTTTCCATAATTCTCTTCCATATCTCTGTCAACAGGTCTCATTCTCCAGTGGAGTATTTGAATCGCATTTGAAGCTTGATTGGAGTCACCATGAAAACTATAGCTCTAGATTATTCTGCCAGTGGAATCACCTTCAAACTAATTTTCTGATGTGTGGAGTCACCAAAGAAAAAATACAGCCAATATGTGCCTAAGTGTATGTTGCTCTCAGACCTTAGAACTGCAACAATGTCGTTCTTCCCAGGGAAAGTTTCATTCAATTATGTCCCCGGCAATGGCGCCAAAATGTTAGCACTCTATAAATCTGTTTGGTTGATAAACAGACGACGAAGGTAACTTTTTCAACCAACTTTGAGACCCAAAACTAGCCTTTCGGATCTGGAGAGGGCTCTTTCGGGAGGCGCGATCTCCGCACGGGATTTGGCTTTGAAAGCAGTGGCTAGATTTAGCACCTTTGATATAATGGGTTCTGGTTATATTGGTGCAAGAAAGTAAGACTTGGTCTATGGAGTCGATTTGAGGAAATGATAGAGACAAATGACTCAGTGACTGAACTTGAGAGGATAAGGCTAGGCGAGCAGAAGTCTTCAGTGTAAAACCATAATGTATCGCGGGGAGAAAACACAGGAAGTAACTTGGACCACCGTTGTGGATGAATTCGGAGTTAGCTTTTAGAAGGAAATGTGTTGTCTAAGTGGCGTGAACAAGGGACGCAGCATGGCAAATCCACGGGTTCGAAATTCGTTCTGAAATAGAAAAAAAATGATATGACTAAAGATGATAGGAAGCACATACGCAAAGAAAGAAAGCACAATACATCCCACTCCTACAACTAGAATCGTTTCATCAAGTTACAGAACCTTTGCATTAAATTTCAGTCAAAAGATCAAATTACATACAATAGTTGTCGTCTACTAATTTTGCCAACCAACCCTGTTTACATGAAAATGATCCCCATATATAGAAATATAATTTCACCCTTGGATGCTAGGGTCGAACTACTCCCTCCTAGAATCATGGATCTGTTTTCTTTGAAAGAGAACAATAACTTCAACGGATTCACTAAAAATAGAAAACCCGACTTTGCCAAATCATAATTGTAACCGAAATATTATTTCCAGACATTGATCATGATCAAAATTTGACCATATGGTTTTTATGAGTCATCATGTGCATTTCTGGACACTCTATCACCCTTGCATAGCAAGTCTACTACGCAACAGTAACCTACAACAAAACTACGGCAGAATGCCCAGCAAACTGGGAAAATAGGCTTTAAATATGACATCGTATCTCATTGATAAAAAACTATTTTCTAAAACTGAAAGAAATTTTTGTATTTAATATTTTTATAAAGAAAAACCTCTCTCGGTTTCTTGAAATTCATCTCCATCTGGCCATAATATGTGTCGCAAAAACATGTCTCGGACAGGAAATCACGAAAACTGAAAAATAGAGCTCAAACATTCCTTCGAATATCCAAAACCGTGACACATTTTTCAAATATGAGAGAGGTTTTTATTATTTGGTTTTTCCTAGACAAAAACCTCTCAGGGATTTTCAAAATTCGTCTCCAGTGCGTAGGAAAATCCACTGCACGACAGCATCCTATGTGCAACAACCCACTGCGCGATGAAATCCATTGCATGAAAACATCTTATGCGCGACAACCTTATTTGCGCGACAACATTCTATGCATGACAACATCCTCTGCATGACGACATTCTCTACACGAAAACATCCTCTACATGACAACATCCTCTGCGCGGTGTGCAATGAATTTTCCAGCGCGCTGTTGCAAATGGAAATGGGAATAAATAAATGATAAGCTTCGTTTTGAAAATGACCCTTGGAGATGTTAGATGCTGCCAGTCATAAAAACAATATGGATGCTAACATGCATGAATTTTCAAATTGTTGACAAACCTATAACCTTATCTATGAAAAACATGGTGCTAACAATCCCCATACCCGTTACATAAGCCCAAAACCCAAAAATCCCTAAACAAGGGGTCGAGATCCTACGATCTTCTCTTCCACTTGTGCTCCGCCTTCGACAACCTGTCAAAGTCCCAAAATAGGTCAAACCTAACCAAGGATCTCCAAAACTTGGTCAAGTTCCAACAGAGGGCATGTCAGATTCTTTGTTAAAGGAATGTTTTATTAGTGGCCTTATGCATGAAATTCGCACCCAGGTCCTAATGGCTCACCCTCAAAATTGGATGGAATCTACTTAACAAGCCAAGGAAGCCCAACAGATTGTCTCCACCAAGAACCACAAACCCTCATTTATTCCTCACACTCAACCTACCAATCCTACCTCTCCTGCCACTCCTCTCAAGATCTAGAAATTAACTCGGGCAGAAATGGATGAACGCCAACTCAAGTGTATTTTCTATAATTGTGATGAAAAATATTTTCTAGGGAACGAGTGTAAAGAGAAGAAAAATTTTATGTCCATTTCAGAGGATGGTTTTGATGAAGATACTAATATTTCACCTAAGGTTGCACTACCCCAAGTATATGATATTATGTCACCCCCTGATCCTCCAAAAGTTGAACTATTGATTTTGTTGACTACTCTCACTAGATTATATGCTCCCCAAACCCTCAAATTGATTAGTCACATTAATTACAGGAAATTCATCATCTTAGTCAACAATGGGAGCACTCATAATTTCATTCATCATTGCCCTTCCCAAGAAATCAATTGTTATATCCATGTTGTCAACAATTTTCAAATCATGATTGTCAATGGTGATTCCATGAAATGTGGGGGGCATTGTGAAAATTTGCGCCTACAAATTGGTCAATGTAACTTGAAATCTCACATGTTTTCTATTTACATGGGTTGTTGTGACATTTTTCTTGGTTTTGAATGGCTGCGCACTCTAGGCCCTGTAACCATGGATTTTAAGTATTTAACTATGCAATTCCAATAGGAAGGCCAATAGTATAAATTCAAAGGCATTACCACAAGCTATCCAAATATCATTAGTTCCCATCACATGGAAAATTTTCTCAAAAAAGGTCATTCTGGCATCATTTTCCAACTCCATTCCATTCAAGTCATTGAGAATCCTTTTGTGCACCCTAACCTTCAATCTATCCTTTCCCAACATCACATTATTTTCAAAAATCCCCAGGGCCTTCCCCCCTCTCATGATGGCCATGACCATTCCATTCCTTTAATTATGGGAACTTCTTCCTCCCAATGTGCGCCCTTATCTCCATCCATTTTCTCAAAAAAATTAAATTGAGAAATTTGTCCAAGAATTGCTAGAAGCAGGTGTTATTTGTCCTAGTACCAACCCCTATTCTTCCCATGTTTTCATGGTCCTCAAGAAGGAAGGCAATTGGCACATGTGTCCTGATTTTCATTCCCTCAACAAACTTACCATCAAGGAAAAATTTCCTATTCTTGTCATAGATAAACATCCGGATGAACTCAATGGGGCTCAATATTTTACCAAACTTGACCTTTGTTCTAGCTACCACCAGATATGTATGAAATATGAATACATTACCAAGACTTCATTTCACACTCATGAGGGCCACTATGATTTCTTGGTCATGCCCTTTGGTCTCTATAATAAACCCTCAACTTTTCAAAGTCTCCTAAATCATGTATTGTATCCTTTCCTCTATCACTTTTTGTTAGTATTATTTGATGATATTCTCATCTATAGTAAAACTTGGCAAACCCATCTCACCCATGTGGATCAATTTCTCCATATCCTCTCCAAGCACAAACTTTTCCTCAAACAGTCTAAATGTGCTTTTTACATCTTTGAAGTTGAGTACCTAGGTCATATTGTTGGTAATGATGGTGTACAGGTGGATCCTAAGAAAATTGAAGCTATGAAGAATTGGACACACCCTACAACTCTTAAAAATATGTGTGGTTTCCTGGGTTTAATGGGATATTATCTCATTTTTTTTCAAAATTATGGAAAAATTGTGACTCCTTTAACAACTCTCCTTTAAAATAATGCTTTTAGTTGGATTCCAGACATTGACCAATCCTTCCAAGCCTTAAAACAAGCTATGTGAGCTACTCGTGTACTGGCCCTACCTGACTTCACCAAGACCTTTGTTATGGAATGTGATGCATCAAGGAGAGGAATCAGGGTAGTCCTTATGCAATATGGACGACCTTTAGATTTCACTAGCAAATAGTTATCGGAGCGACATTTGGGCCAATCAATCTATGCAAGGGAAATGTTGGTTATTTTGCATGTAGTGGATCTTTGTCACCCTTATCTATTGGGATGCCACTTACAAATTAAAATGGATCATCAAAGCCTCAAGTACTTCCTAGAAAAAAGGATTTCATCCCCGAAGCAACAAAAATGGGTGGCCAAGCTGTTTGGATATGATTATGAGATCATTTACAAGAAGGGAAAAGAAAGTGTGGTGGTTGATGCTCTTTCCAAGAAATATGAAGAAGAAGGGTCCCTCTTTTCCCTCTCATTTTGTTTCGTCGACTGGCTTCAAGTTGTTCGTCAGGAATGATTGCTAGACCCCAAAATTTCTATCCTAATCCATAAAATTCAATAGGATCGCCAAGATGATCTAGGGTACTCTTGGCACAATAAAAAAATTTTCTATAAAGGTCGCTTATATTTAAGCAAACAGTCAGCCCTTAAATCCACGGTGATCTCTGAGTTTAATGCTTCACCTACCACAGGTCATTCAAGTTTTACCAAAACTTATGAATGGGTCATTCTTCCTTCGGGGACGGTATGAAACAAGATGCATGCACCTTTGTGGCCAAATGTGATACATGTCAATGCAATAAGGGAGAGACTATCAAACCTCCGGGAACACTCCAACCATTTCCACTTCCACCTACTATTTGGATGTATATTTCTATGGATTTCATTGTCGGCTTACCCAAATCAAGAAATAATTCAATCATCATGGTGGCAATCAATCATCTTTCCAAATATGCCCATTTGTGTTCTCTTCAACACCTTTTCCCAGCATCCACAATGGCTCAATTTTTTATGGATAATATCTTCAAGCTCCATGGAATTCCTCATTTTATTGTTTCTAACTGAGATCCAACTTTTACCAGTGATTTTTGGAAAGAATTATTCAGGCTCCAGGGCACCCAATTGCATCTGAGCGCAGCCTATCATCCCCAGAATGATGGCCAAAAAGAAGCGGTCAACAACATTTTGGAAACATACTTGAGGTGTTTTTCATCTGACAGACAACATTGTTGGGTTCAGTGGTTACCACTAATTGAATGGTGTTACAAACCCTCTTACCATACTCGCACTCACATGAATCCCTTTGAAGAAGTGTATGGACAGAGCCACCATTGATTATTCTATACATGTTGGGTGTCTCAAACATTCAGGAGGTTGATCGCAATCTTACATTTTGCATGATCATTCTTCGTACTCTCAAATAAAATTTGGTCATGGCTCATAACCGCATGAAGAAATAGGCAGCTCGGGGTCGTTCTGAACGTCAATTTATTGAAAGGGACCAGGTTTTTCTCCATCTACAACCATACAAGAAGACATCACTAAAATCCCAGCAGTGTCAGAAAATTGCCCTCAAATTTTATGGTCCTTATATTATTCTCAAACGCGTGGGACTAGTGGAATATCAGTTAGCCTTGCCCTGTCACTCCAAGATACATCCTTGTTTTCATGTCGCATGCCTGAACAAAGTGATTGGCACCAAGTGTCACACCCAGACTAGTATACCATAGTTGGATGAAGAAGGTTTCATTTGGTTGCAGACATAAGCCGTATTGGACCAATGTGAGAATCATCTCCGTCATTTCACCCTCAAGGAATTTTTAGTTCAATGGAAGGATACTCCACCAGAAGATGTCACCTGGGAGTCGGCTATCATTCTGCAGCAATTTCCTCATATTGAGCCTTGAGGGAAAGGCTCTTTTTCAAGGGGGGAGGGAATGTTAGTGACCTAACCTCCCTAACCCCTCACATAGATGGAGTAATATATTTTCCATGTAATAAAGAATGGAATTAGTCAATAAGGCCTATTTAATAAATATGAACAAGTTAATGTAAGAATACCTAATAAAAGATTTCTCTTCTAGAAATATCTTCCTCTAGAATGTTGTTTAGAAAATAGGATTACTATAAATAAGAGTAGGAGGCATGAGAAAGATTTGTCTTTATAATATTGTAATAGAGATCTATTATTTGGAGGTTCCCCCCTCGAAGAGGAAAGTGAACAATGTTTTCTTTGAATAAAGGTATTATTTTTGGTATCTTTCTTCTCAATATTTTGTTGTTCCCTTGATATATGTTGAATATTCATGTTTCTGCATACTATATTACATCTGGTACCTTACATTCCCATTCATTTCAAGCCAACATACCCAATTGTAGTTCCACTTTTTTGGGGAATAAACAGATGAATATAATGCTAATATTTGGTGAGCATGTCACAGATGGTTGTCAACTTCCTACTTTCAAAATTTCATTTCCAAAAAACACCATACAATTGAGTTACAGTTGAATCACATCTATATTTATTTCACCTTTTTGAAGGGTAAAAAAATTCATATGGCGTGGATTTTTTATGTGAATGTGTGTCCATATGTGTCATCTCACCATAATACAAGTTTCGTCTTCATATCACTTCATATGCCCCCATTATGCAAAAAGTATGAAACGGGTTTTTCTAACTTTTCCACCTCTATAGCAACCAATGCAAATCTATAGAAACTATATTTTTCAGGATTTTACACATTTTTATTTCATTTTGGGATCCATAGTAACATGTATCATGGTCACTTCACTCTTTTTCAACTACCATGTGTGTGTGTGTGTGTGTGTAAAGAGCATGGATAGTGGTGGGAGGGTAAAGGTTTGTGTGTGCATGTTAGATTCATCGATAGAATTAGCACCATTGTTTTGGGAGGACATGACATCTTCAAGATGCATTTATATGTTGTTGCAAACCCATGTTGAGTATCATTCCTGGAGGATAGGTTGAAATTGAGGTTGAGCATGAGGAACTTAGGTAAATTTAGGTAGCACACCTTGAAAGTGTGTTGGAAGATAATGTTATCAATGTATGTTTGCAATTTTTTGGAATCCATGGGTGCACTAGCATAGGTAGTGTCCATGGGTGGATAGGTGGAACTTGTGGTAAGCACTACTTCAAAATTTTGGGGTAAATGTGAGGAGGTGGAAGAGGACCTACTCCATTTGAGAAGGATAAAAGAGAATATATTGACTAAAAGGAAATTAGGTTGAAAGGTAAAAGAACAAAATGAAAGGTAACACTCTCCTCAAGGGAGAAAGGTTAAAACAAAAATAAAAAATCAATTTTCATAAAGAGATGAAGGTTTGAGAGAAACTTTCTCTTAGAAAATAAAGGTTGAGGGTAAAACAAGAAGAGTGTATTTTGTTTAAAAGGGAAAATTTTTAAAGGACTCCCCCATGGAGTCGCCAAAAGTGTATATGGCTTCAAGTGCCCCAAGGATAAAAGAGGCACACCCAACCTAATAGGACGAAGATAGTGGACTACATTTTCCAACTAATAGACCAAGCAACCTTAGGAGAGGAATGAGGGATCCAAAATATGAATCCCTTGGACAATAGGTCAACTCACTACCAAATCAATGGTCATTGAATTGGGAAAACATACTCGGAAGGTGTGGAGTGGCCACTTAATTTTCAGGAGAAATTATGAAATGAAGCAATGGAGTAAGGGGTGGAACACTAATTTAATTAAATTTGTTACATAGTTATATGAAATTATAAATGTAGGGTGAATGTATTTTCTCTTGTGTTTAATATGTTTTTTCATGTCTAACAAATTAGTATAAAGTAAATAAATCACTAGAAATAAAATAAATGTATTCTCATGCTTTTCACCTTGATTCCTATTTATCCTACTTAAGCTATGAAAGGAATAAAAATACCAAACCAAAGTACATAAATTAGTGATTTCCTTTTTCTTTTCAAAGAGAGAAGAAAAAAATCAATAAACAATTAAGACTTTTCTACTGATTTCATTCATAAGCATAGAAGAGAAAAGGAGATGAGTTGTAGATTGCTTCCAAGAGCGTGAAAACCCTTAACTAGAATATATCTACTCTCAATGCTACGTGGACATGAACAAGGGCAGAAAATAACAAGAAAATCAAAATCAAGGGGTGTTAAGCCTCTTTGCATCCATCAAGATAACTATCCTTCTACAAAATAAAATCAAGTGTTGTGCAGTGCCCACACATATATACATAAATGAAACAAGTAAGACAAAGGAAAATGTCTAAACTAAAGAATGGGATATCACATTCCCTCAAGAGAAGGTTGCACCACTTATCTCACAATTTGTAGTTGAATTCTTCCTTTGAAGTGGAAAAATAGGAAATAATATTTATAGAAGCAAAAAGGAAAAATAACTACAACCACCATGAGGTGGAATCACCCAAGCCAAAGATAAAAAAGATTGACCCAAACCACAACAAAAAAATAAAGGATACCCCTGCAGCAACACCTCCTTGAGAGAGGAGGGTGATGGATAATGTTAGGGACTTAGCCTCCCTAACCCCTCACGTAGGTAGAATAATATACTTTCCATGTAATAAAGGTTGACATTAGTTAATAAGGCCTATTTAATAAATGTGAACAAGTCAATGTAAGAAAACCTAATAGAAGCTTCCACTTCTAGAAATATATTCCTCTACAATGTTCTTTAGAAGATATAATTAGTATAAATAAGAGTAGAAGGCATGAGAAATATTTGTCTTGAGAATTATTGTAATGGAGAGCTTCTTTGTTGGAGGTTTCCCCCTCGAAGAGGCAAGTGAACATTGTTTCTATCAATAAAGGTATCATTTTTTATTGTGGTTCTATACTTTTTGTTGTTATGCTAGTATTTTATATAGTATTTATGTTTTATGCTTAATATAATAGAACTGGTACCTAACAAGTGGTATGAGAGCACTTTCCTCTGCAGAAACTGTGGGAATTTTTTTTTTAGGGTAGATACGTGTACTATCAGTTTCTTTAAAGAAAAGATATGTTTCGTTCAGCAGGTAAATTTGTGGTGGGGAAGAGTACATGTAGAAACTATAGACAGTTTCACAGAGTTGTCTAGAAACCAAAGTTTCACCTTGTTAGAAACCTATGTAACGCATGTTGGTACCCTTCGAGTAGTATCGCATCAGACAGAATCTGTACACGACCATCACTCCCACGTATTGTCAAGTATATAGAGAGTCCCATAGGTCTCATAAAACCATCCCTAGATCATTTGATTGTCCAACTAACTTCTATAGCAATATCGAGAACATCATTCAAGAACATACTCTCTAGTACCTAGGAAATCAAGTAGTACAGCTAAGGGTACTGTCAAGATTCCTTAGTTGGTGCCCTGAGATATTGGGCTGAGTACTATTGTTCAACCTTGCACTTATATTAAAGAGATATAGCACAAGGAAAACCCTTTTCTATAGGAACCCTGTAAACCCCAACCCTTGGGAAAGAAATGGAACAACAAAGGAACATACAAGATCTATTGTTGTGCAACATTTCCTCCTGCATTATGGATGTGAATTTTTTACAAATTGTTTCTTGTTAACAATTTGGGCCATTTGTCACTACAATATTCTTTAGGATGGAGTATAAATCTATAGGAGTAAAAAAAAAAATATAGTGGTCCTATCGACACCCTTATTCGGGACCTATCCCATTAGATTCCTCTTTTCGCCCTCATCACAATGGTACCTATCCTTGTGGTACCTATCACTTATCAGTTTTTTTTGTGGACCCACACCCTTCCCTATACCCTTATTTGGAACCTATCCCATTGAATTTCTCTCTTTTCACTAATCATCATGGTACCATTCACCAGTAACCCCTTTTCTATGTGGACCCACCTACCCCTTTCCCTCCCCAATGGCCCACACTTGCAACCAAGATTGGGATCAATGCATCATTTCCCTAGACAAAGTCAAAGAGAAAAAAAAGAGTGATATATCTTACCTTACTTCCAACATTTCTAAAATAAATTCTTGGCTCGCCCCACTAGAATCACTTCCTGCGGTAGTGACCCACTTGATAGACATGTGTCAGCAATCCCAAGACGCAGTGAATAACTTGATCGCATTGTTTAAGCAATCCCAAGATCCTTTCTCTTGTTCACCACCTTATAACCCTAAAGGCATTGAATCCTCCCATTCCACATTCTTTCATTCCACCCACTTTCAATAGGACCCGTGTCTTCCTAGAGTGAAGGTGAACAAATTTCATGACTTGGATCCCATGAGATGGGTCACTCAAATGGAACAACATTTCTCTTTGCACAACATTATTGATTAGTTGGCCATACTTCGTTATGGTGTTCTCTATCTAGATCATGAATGAAGACAATGGTGGAAATGGACAAAAAATGCATGCCAATGATATGTGGCTTGGACACAATTTGTTTCAAAGCTTTATGAATGATTTGACACCAACACCCATCATTTAGGCCATTTGACCAAGCTGAAACAATCTAGCACAGTGGAAGACTTTATAACTTCCTTTGAGCACTCATATTTCCACATGGAGGGCATGTCAGATGTTTTTTGGGGGGGAATGCTTTATCAGTGGTCTAAAGGATGAAATATGTTCTTGTGCCCTAATGGCTCATCCTTAGACTTGGCTGGAAGATATTAAAAGAGATAAGGAAGAACAACAGTTGTCTCTTCCCAAACAAGAAAACACTCCTTTATTCCTCACCCTAAACCCTACAATCTCACCCCTCCTCCCACTCCACTAAATATCCATAAATCGACCTAGGCATAAAAGGTTGAATGCCAACTCAAGGGACTTTTCTATAATTGTGATGACAAATATTTTATGGGGCACAAGTTTAAAGAACAAAAGATTTTTATGGCCATATATGAGGATGATTTTGAAGAAGAGGTAGAGGCTCCCCCTGTGGAAGAGCTACTCGATCCAATAGATCTTACTCTTACCTCTGATCCAACAGAAGTCGAACCATTCATTTCACTAAATTCCCTCATTGGCTTCTCTGCTCCCCAAACCATCAAGTTAATTGGATACATTAAGCATAGGAAGATCATCATCCTAATTGACAGTGGAAACACTCATAATTTTATTCATCATCGCATTTCCCAAAAAACCAATTGCTATATTCATGTAGTTAACAATTTTCAAATCATGATTGCCAATGGAGTTTCCATGAAATGTGGGGGGCGTTGTGAAAATTTG
>ML820441.1:122225-153626 GCA_009831015.1 Picea engelmannii | reverse complement strand
CCCTTCCTTTTGACATTTGAAGTCTTCAACATGAATCTTCACAATTTCCTGGTCAATTCGGGGGCATCCTCTAATGTCATGCCCTTGGCCATATGTAATAAATTAGGTGTTGTCCCTCTCAAAAGTGATAAACATGTCATACAACTAGACAAAACCCAAGTCAAGGTCATGGGAGAGCTCAAAGACGTGATGATCAAGATAGCGACGCATCCTAATTTCGTGCAGATCATTGACATCATTGTGGTGGACATCCCTGAGGCATATGGACTATTGTTGAGTGGAGATTGGTCTGAAAAGATGAACGTATATTTCAGTACCGACTGGGCACACCTTTGGCTGCCACTAAAGGGATACAAGAACATGATCAGAATCGATAGGGAAAGATATCTCAAACATACAGTCACTGATCTGGAAACCCCGAACGAACCAACCTCTACCGACTTCCCCATATTGGGAAACTATTCTTGTGATTCTCACTTCAACAAATTTGCTTCTCTCCTGTCCAATGTTCTGCCTACTCAAAACTATGAAATGATATTTTGAGAAGAATTTCCGACGTTGATAAAAGACTCTATCTTTTTTCAAAACCCTGCGCTAGGAATTCTGGAGGAAGAGGTCAGAGAACAAAATACAGGTGAGGGGAGAGAAAGGAGAAATTATCGTTCAAAAATTTGGATCCTTTATTTTTATGGATCTAAATCGCAAGAAGGGTCAGGAGTCGGTTGCATACTCATCGATCAGAGGGGTAAACGTCATTTCCTGTCCTATAGGCTAGAATTTGAGTGTACCAACAATATCGCCGAGTATGAATCTCTAGTACAAGGGTTAAAGAAAGCCATAGATTTGGGTATCAAGGAATTGAAGGTTTTTGGGGATTCTGAGTTCATTGTTAGACAAGTAAGGAATATTATTCATTGTAATTCACCTCATCTTAAGAACTACCAGCAAGAGGTGCATAGGCTAATGGAGTGCTTTGACGCTTTCAATATCACCGCGATCCCGAGAGAAAAAAATGTTCTTGATGACTCCTTGGCCATAGTCGCTTCCCGACTATCACCTTTAGAAGATTATGAAGCCTCCCGATTCACTTTGAAGATGCTCTACAGAACGTCGGTGCCGAAAAATATTTTCAATTGGAAAGTCTTTGAAGGAGATGAGAAAATCATAAACTTCTTGACCAACCAAGACAATTTCAAAGACATGGCCATAGATGATGAAGAATTCCGAGAGAAGACAACTGAGATTGATCCCTGAACAGGAAAAAATGTTGGAAAATTGAAATCCCACACAATCCCCAAGGGGATAGCTAATCTAGAAAGTTTGTTCGATCTAAAGGATCATTTTAAAGAACCCAAAAACACGAAGACTGGTAGCTCTTGCCCCCTCCATGAAACTGTGAATCTTGGGACCCCAGAGAACCCGAAGAATGTAAATCTTGACAAAACTATATCTAAGGAAGAGAAGAAGGCCTACCTCAGATTATTTAGGCAGTACCAGGATGTTTTCGCATGGTCCTATAAGGATTTAAAAACATATGACACCCTCATCATTCAACACACTATCTCGTTAAAACCCGAAATGAATCCTTTCCAACAAAATCTCTGAAAGTACCATCCATCCCTGGAACCCCTCATGTATCAAGAGTTGAGGAAACTTTTAGATGCGAAGATAATTTTCCAAGCTAGGCATTATGCTTGGGTAGCGAATCTTGTTCCAATGAGGAAGAATTCAGGAGAAATCCGACTATGTGTAGATTTTCAGAACCTCAATAGAGCTTCAGAAAAGGACAATTATCCTATCCCGTCGATGGAACAACTCCTACTAACCGTGTCGGGCTCGAAGATTTTCTCCTTGCTAGATGGTTTCTCAGGATACAACCAGGTGTTGGTTTCAAAAGAAGACCGATTAAAAACTACCTTTTGAACCAAATGGGGAACCTTCGCTTATAAGCGTATGCCCTTCGTCTTAATTAATGCAAGACCAACCTTTCAAAGGGCCATGGGCGTGGATTTCCGAGGACTCATCAATAAGTGTGTGGTAGTTTATTTAGATGGTGTAACGGTGTATTCAAGGAATAGAAAAGAACATATTCAACACTTAACTCAGATTTTCGAGAGATGCAGGAAGTACGGTATATCGTTGAACCCTAAGAAAACTATCTTCGGTGTCGAGGAAGGAAATTTTTTAGGTCATATTATATCCCAAGAAGGGATTTGCATATACCCCGAAAGGATTAAGGCCATAGCTCAACTCCCGCTTCCCCATAACAAGAAGGCCATGCAGTCCTTTTTTGAGAGAATCAATTTCGTGAGGAAGTTCACTCCCGACTTCGTTGATATCATAAAACCCTTGCAAAAGATGATTCGCAAGGATTCTGAGTTCAAATGGGATGATGAACATAAATATGCTTTCAACAATATCAAAGTCTCCATCTCCCAAGCCCCAGTGTTGTGAAGTCCTGATTTCAATAGGGATTTTAACCTGTATGCTTTCACCTCCGACCAATTGCTCACCGCGGTTTTGACCCAGAAATATGATGACAACAACGAGGCCCAAATTTCCTTTATGAGTACTAATCTTCAAGGAGACAATCTTAATTATAATGCCATAGATAAACAATCCTACAGGGTCTACAAGGCAGTAAAACATTTCAGATTCTACATTCTCAAAAATCACACTAAGGTGATTGTGACGCACCCTGCAGTCCAATCCCTGTTTACTCAACAAGAAATGGGGGAAAGGAGAGGGAACTGGATGGAAGTAGTCCAGGAATTTGATCTAGACATAAAATCTACCAAACTAGTAAAAGGACAAGGTCTGTGTAAGCTCACAGTCGAAGCCCAGGATCAAGCAAATGAAGATTTTGGGTGGGAAAACGAAATGGCATTATGGTGCAACGAAGTGGAATACATCTCCCCAACACGAGACTCTTGGTACAAGGATTTGACTTATCTTTTTCATCATGGGGCTTGTCCCGAGAACCTCAACCCTAAGGAAAGGAGAGCCCTAAGATTGAAATCTGTACAAAATCATCTTATAAATTCGATACTCTTCCAGATCAATTATGATGGGGTATTATTGAGATGTCTCGAACGAGTAGACGCTGACAAGCTGCTGACGGAACTCCATGATGACCCCGCTGGAGGACACTTTGCAGGGAACACCACCGCTCATAAAATTCTGAGAGACGACTATTATTGGCCCACTTTGTTCAAAGATGCTCATACCTACACTAGGAATTGTAAGACTTGTCAAATGAGCGTTGGCAAGGAAAAAAGGGAAGAAATCCCACTTCAGCCTATAACGGTCTCTAGACCTTTTGAGCAATGGGGGTTGGATATCATAGGAGAAATTTTGCCCAGCTCTTCCAAACTGCACAAGTACATTCTTATTGCCACCGACTATTTCACAAAATGGGCAGAGGTCGTTCCTCTGACTCACGTAAATGAGAAAACAATAATCCAATTTATAGAACAACATATGATCACGAGGTTTGGTGTCCCCTCTGTTCTAGTCTTTGATAATGCATCTTACTTCTCTTCTACCCTATTGATGAAGTTTTCTCTAGACAAAGGAGTCATAATCAAGTACTTTGCTAATTATTACCTTCAAGGAAACGGTGTGGTAGAATCAACCAACAAGAACCTGATAAGGATACTAAAGAAGACGATTACGAACAACCAAAGAAATTAGCATAATCAACTTCATAATGCCCTGTGGGCTGATAGGGTCACACCCAAAAAAGCCATAGGAAATTCCCCATACTTTCTGGTCTACAGACAGGAAGCCATCCTCCCGAACGGTCTTTATCTTCCATCACTCCAATTGGCCCAAGATTCTAATGAGAAACCCTCGTCGGCCATACAACATAGGATCGACACTCTGCTCATGCTGGAAGAAGAGAGAGAAAATCCTAAGTCAAAATTCTTGGCTCATCAACATATAATGAAAATATGGTTCGATAAGCATAAAGCTAAGGAAAAGAACTTCGAAGTAGGAGATTTAGTCCTGAAGTGGGATAGGGAAAATGAGCCCAAAGGGAAACATTCCAAGTTTCAGAACCTATGTCTTGGGCCTTTTTAGGTAGCTAAGAATATTGGGGTAGGTACTTATCGGTTGCAAACTATGAGGGGGAAACCTGATGCCCTCCTAGTAAACGGTCAAGCCCTAAAACAATACTTCCAATAATAATTAAAAAAAAGAAAAAAAATAAGAAGAAAATAATGACATCGGTCAATACGAATAAAAGAAGTATCAGAGATATCTTCTCTGAGGCTCGGTAATACCTAGAAGGAAAGGGAAAAGGAACAAAGATTCTGCATCCACCCAGTGAAGCACCATTTGTTGAGTACTCAACACACCCTAAAATTTCTGTGACTATTTCCTTTTGGGTACCACCCTGTAGTTTACTTTTGACCCTTTTCACCTCTTTTTGAAACTGATCCTTCACTTCTCTTATATGTTTCATGTTTTAATTGATTAAAAGTTCACTTGAACATAAAATGAAGAATCATCTTAAATCTAAATTACTTATCAACTACTCAAGGAATTGATGACCCAGATTTTTTCCCTGACTCACAAGAGAATTTTGGCATTGACGGAAGATGATGGTGGCAAAAACCATTCAGGGAGTCAAAATATTCGAGTACTAACCCTCATCGGCATCGACTGATGAAATGATTCTTTTCTATGAATAAACCTCGGGAAGGATTTTTCCTAAGACCGATTCATTCGGTTTGGGTAGCAAGACGTGATAGTAAGTGATGCGCAAAGGGAAGAGTGACACCGCTGACCTTCAAAACCCAATACGTTGAAATGAGCGAAGTCTCAAGTAAGATGCTTACCTACCAACAGATGCCTATTACAATTAATTTTTTTTTATGGCCCAGGGTTTATAACATCGCGTGAATATCAATTAAAATCAAACATCTCACAAGAAGAAACTTATTAACAAAACCTCGCTACAATAGTAATGATTGCGAGATTTAATAATGTGTGCGAACTAATAATGTGTGATAAGGAACACAGATTAATTGCCCATAAGAAAGCTTAATACATTCAAAATACTTCCGATATTTAATATTAAGGGTTCCTGCTGAGTTCAAATTACATACAACTAAGCCACACTGTGACCAACCAGCCTGGTAGCCATAAAACCAAGAATACCTTTACAACGAAAGAACAAAAAGGGAAATTTTGTCCAGAGTGACACCCTAGAGGATGTAAGGCGCAGGATCACCCATTATGTCTTTCTCACATATGAACTTTTCCCCAGGTCATTTTTGGCGCCTGACACTGTGTCCCTCTCTTCTGTCGCACAAAGAACCTCACTTAGTTGCACAATTGTATCCTGGGCTTCCCAGAGTCGCCTCTGAATCCAAACCATGCTTCCTACGTGACCCTGCGACGACGTTATCCTCTGGTCTTATACCACCAAATGATGTCATATCTCTCTGTTTTTTTTGGTAGAGCTCGTCTATCGCAAGTTTAGCCCGCTCTAACTATTGAACGAGACTCTCAACGCAAGGACCCAATGCTCTTCCCCTTCCCTTTCGGATCCCGTCTCCTCTGTCGATCATCCCAACTGGCTCCGACAAGCGAGGAAGTTCCACAAGCTCATCAACAACTGGACATGCGCTCAGCTCAGTCAAAAGGAGGGTTTCCGCCCTTTTGGTTGTATCCTTTCTAGGCCTCCCTTTTCTCTACGGTTTTATCTCTTGAGAAGGCGTGTTTACAAGTGTACCTTCCTCAAACACACCCTTTTCAACTTCAATCTATGTTAAGGACACTGACATCGTTTCTAAGACAAAACCTCCACCTCCTATTGGGCTTTCAAAAATATGGGAAGCTAACCCAAAGGAATCCCAAGCACGTTGGGGTTCACACATAGCACTACGACTACCCCGTGGACCCTATCCCATGTCTAGAGGATATCCCATTACAAAACAGTGTAGAAGCCCACTTGTCTGTAGGTGATAGAGGACGCCCACGTAGAACTTCATCGAGATAAATTTTCCAGACCGAAATTCGAGAGAATATAATCTCAGCGTAAGCGTAATATTTCCCACAGAACTCCCAGAATTTATAGAAATGATGAAGGAGAGAAACATAGCGTGTCTGTACCGCACTCGCGCATTGTGACATATTGTTTAAGGACTCAACGCACCACAATTGTTTGACGGATGAAATCCAGAGCATGTAAACGTCGTCGATCGAAGTTACAGAGAACGTTCAGTACGATCCTTCTGATCTTTCTCCAAGCCTCGGGATATTTAACAAATGATGTTTTACATGCTTGCTAATACAGATTTTGGAGGCATTTAGCAGATTTCCTTTTACGACGTCCGACCTTCTGGGTAGTATGCATGCACACGCTCACCTTCGATGTCTATTTTCAACACCAAAGGTCAAAAAGCACTATGACAATTTAAATCGGACACAAATCTCGTACTTGATTTTCCACTTCATGATACGCTGACATAATTCATCTTAATCAAAAGGAGCGACGACTTCGGCTAGGTCATCACAGGTCATTCTAAGGAGCGACAAAGATCAAGTAAGTATTAAATGACTGATATTAGCACGCTACACAGGTACGTATTAGACTTGTAAGATTTATTTATGTCTTATCATCAGTTTCTCAGATCATTAAATGTTTTTTTTTCTTGATTGAAGGAAAGAAAACTCCCTGAGTAGCCGAATGAATCTTATCTGGTGGCCTCGTCGAAGTACTCAAAAGGAACGTCGTGGCTGGATCATCGGTGCAATGAAGGATTCTGGTTTCTCCAAGAGCGGTGCTCCAGATCAGTTTATCGACTCAAATGACATGTTCGAGATACACACCAAATGAAGCTTTCTATAGGCCAATGAATGAGAAAAATCATCGATGCGATGCCAAGGCAAGTGCAACAATTTTTAGGTCACCCAATCCAAGCTCGAGCTACGCTGCAACAACCGAAATCTAGTTTGGTAAAATACTGGGCGCATGCAGTAGACATCAGAGGAACATATGTTGCCCTATGGAACAACACAGGTTCCCATGGGCTCAAACCTGTAAAAATATATTTATCAGCTAGTCTAAATATGAAAAAAGCCACCCTTTTCAAGAGACATCTCAGGTGGACCGTTGAAAGAAACTATTGGATGATCACTCTACGTGGCAATTTTTTTTTGGCCTATATTGTATTTAACCGTTAATTACAGTTGAATTTTAGATTATAAATAGAGACATTGACCGATGAGTAAAGGGTCGATGGTTGTTGTAAGAACTCCTTTTTTTTTTGGTTGTTGATAATTATTTTGAGACTGTTGTGAATTGAGAAGTCCTTTTGGACCAAAGACAAGATATTTTCATCAGATGTATGTGATTGGAGTTGGAGAAGAATTACTTCCTTTCCTATTCCATTAATGATGCAGTAAATGAGTAAGAACAATTAACTCTGTTGTCAAGTTATCTGGTGCAATTTCTTGATGTTCTTTTCTTTAATGATGAGGATAAATCGTTGTGTTTTTATGTGATGAATGTTATGGTAGATGAATTATTTTTCTTACCATGATCTTGATTAATTATGTCTTTTCTTCTGTTCAATTAGTTTTTTTTCTTAGACAGTAATTGGATGCTCATTTGGTTAAAGTATTAGTACTAGGCCTTGTGGCATAGAATCACTGTCTGCATGTTTGAGCAGCAGGTTATCCCAAGCTCAAACTCTTCCCTCTAGTTAAAAATTTTGTCCTATTATTTGTCAAGTTGGTTTATATTGGCTTGCCTCTCTCATATCAGCCTCACCCAAGAGAAATATAGAAAAATAATTGTCATAACTAAAGGAAGAGCCTTCACCAAAAAACACAAAGCCCGTCGATAATTTGGCCAGATCGCAAGATCTGGAGAACCATTCCACTCCAAACGTTGTAGAGTATAATTGGGCATCGGTGGAGGGTTTGGTTCCTGCTATTGAATCAGGGGATTTAGGCCCCATCAACAACACCCTATATCCAGGAGGGAACATTCTCTCGAGTTTCCATCTCCCGCATGCACCTCCTTGCATTGAGCATAGGTATGTTCTACTGCTGGAACTAGTTTTTCTTACTTGCGACACTCATTTCCTCCTCTGTATCATAACATTGATTTTACTATGAAAAAACAAAAAAAAGACAGGCAAGAAGGGAATATTATCTTATATTGGCAGCAGTCGTGTCGCCTTTGAATAGAGCACAAAATTGTTGAGTCCACTTGTCATCATAATTTTGGGTTTAGCATGGCCTTAGGAAGTTGAGCCCATTACAAGGAGTTTACTCCCCCGACTGGTTACTCTTCCAGTCCCTATGGAGAGTTTGATTGATGCCTCATGCATATCATGGTTTCATCATTGAGTCTATGCTGCCAGAGTATTCCATATGTCTCATGCTTGTGTTCAAAGGATGTCTATCAACCTGTGTCGACCATTCCTTAGAACTCTTGACTTTTCATGTCAGCCATACCCTCAGTTTGTATCAGAATCACATGAATTTGTAGTCCTATTACGCACCCTGGTCCTAGTTTCCTCATTGGTAGGTAACCTTGAACCCAACAGTCGACATTTCATCATTGGTCATTGACTGGGTGGTTTCCCTTGTGCTTGAAGACAAGACATATATTCACACATTGAGATTCATGCAATGTCTTGGATGCCATTAGCCTTATTGGTGGTTTCCTCTCGCTTGTTAGCATTTTTCCTCATTGGATACTATTCAGAGGGTCTTTTTCATGTACTACTTGCACTTGGCACACGCGAAAAATGCACAAGGTCATTGGTTAGTGAACATGTTCTTCATCTGATTTCCTCCAAATCATCAAGCTCCTGCTTTGTACCTCATACTGAATGATGAGAGATGCCTTAATTCTCTTCTTTCACTGGGTATCCTTCCATCGAATTCATCTCATCTATTTTGGAAACGATACCTAGAGTCCTATGAGTACCTAGAGGCTTGCAGCCATTAGTGGTAGGTTCTCTCTCCATCGATAGTTGGGAATACATCAATGTCTCCTGATCGATGGATTCTTCAAGTGTTCGACCCCAAATCCTTTATTCACACTTGTAAGAATGTACTCGATGCCTTGATACCTACTTTCATCATCGGTAGGTTGTCTCACGTTTGTTAACAGTATACCAAAATGACCAGTAATCAAATGAAGTCTCATTGTGTTCGACCTCAACTCCTTTATCCACATGATGTAGACTTGCACCTTTGGCAGATTGTGTAGAAGACTTGAAGACATCAGTTTGTAGCCGTAGCTTTCCTGAGTTGTTGCCACCTTTTCATTGGACCAATACCTGTGTGACTTCAGTGATCATGGGAGATCAGATTGTACTCCATTGTATACATATATCTTTAGATTGATTTTGAGACTAGTTTTATTGGGCCTTGTTCGTGACCATGATAGCCTTTGGCATGTAACCACATTTTTATTTTCCTATTCATGGCCATGGACAAATGTTTGGTATATTTTCACATGGATCTGCAATGTAATTCAAATTGGCAGCCATGTATGCAAAGTCAGTACAGATTGTAAGGAGCAACTAGTTCTTCCAACTGGGTCCCCATTACTCCACTTCTAGGTTTTTATAATGTATTTTGGCCATTTCATATACTCCTCTAACCTCACACATTAGGGGGAATCTATTATAGCAAGATTTTCCTCACCCCATGCAATCTTGCACAGAAGGCATTTTTCCATTTCCCTATGCAGACTTGAAGTCCCTTTTTGAAAATCCCAGACCTAACAATATAATTTTTTCCACATATATGCACCTTGCCTACTATACAACATGCGTATACACAGGTTGCACCACTACATCCCATGTACATCGGGAAATGTGCCAAAAATTGAAAAATGGTGTCAGGTTTCCATGTCACGTCACGAGATCAATGATGCTTGGCCTTTCATATACTAGAAACATTCTGATTTGGCCCTTCAGTTCCACTGGAAGGCTATAAATAGGCCAAATCTGACCTATGGAAAGGAAGAGAAATAATTCAAATTTGAGAAAAAAGTTACTCTGGAGGAATTATTCACTTCACATTGAGTCTGCATCCCTTTATCCTTTAAGTCTGAACACATTGTTCAACCCCCAAGCTCTTCCCTTACTGATTGGGAAATTCATTGTCTCTCTTATATGAGCTTGCCCTTGGTGGAGGATTGAAGTGGTGGAGGCCCATCTAGAAGGAACTTAGTTTCTCGGTTTCGAACCATGCCGACACAGAATTCTGTAAATATTTGAATTATTTTCTTGTCCAATTAACATCTTGCAAATATTTGAATTATTATTCCATGGGCGTATTTGTTATGAATGTTGATGGATTATTCTATTGAATGTTCTAACATCATATATTATCACCATATGCTTTTTTTTCTTGGTTGTTGAGGACTTGTTGCAGGTATATTTCTTTGAGTCAAGTGTTCAATGGTGGACTTCATCGAACGTCTTGGACGAGGTAGGCCTTTTATCTTGTCTTGCTAGCATATTTGTCTATATAGCATACTTGAGAGTAGATTTTATTTATGCAGTCATTTCCATCTATTGTGGTTTACCCATAGCCATAGAGAGATTTTCCTCGTAACAGTTGTAACTTTGATCACACATTTGACTAACACTTAAAATATTAGTCTTTATCCCTTCAACATACAAGACATTCTGTGTCTTAGTATTTCCATTATCAAGACTAACGATACCTTTTCCAACTATCCTTGTAGAAGCCTTATCTCCAAAAGTAACACTGCCTCATTTTTCTTCCTTTAAGGTGAGAAACTTCGTTTGGTCCCTTGTCATGTGTTTTGAGAATAAATTGTCAATGTACCATTGATTCCCTTCATTTTGAGAATAAAGTGCAAGTCCACATTCTTCCTTCTTTGGTTATTCTTGCTTCATTTTCCACACCCTGGTGTATTCTTATCTATGAGTGGTAACAACATCTTCTTCCCTATTTTGTTTAGGGGACTTTATCATGTTGCTTCTACAATCACGTGTTATATGCCCATAGTTATTGCACTTATAACATTCAGTATCAAGTAGAGGAGCAAATGAATTGTAGTTTATGTTATCAAACCCATGAGAAATTATGGTTTTGTTGCTCCCATAATAATCCTTTGAGTTTTTGTAAGAACCTCTATTTATATCTCTCACATGATCACTTCTTGCATAATCTCTACAACATATTTCTTTATGACTAAAATTATTGCAAGAAAAGCAATAGGAAATAAATATATTTTGGTACCGGTTTGTGAAAGGTCTTTTTGGTGGAACAACTCTTCTAAACCCATTCTTGTTGTTCTTGTGAGAAGCATAATGTTTCTTCTGGTCATAATTTCCTTTCCTGCTGTTGATTTCATTGTTGGTGGAACCTTTGAGAATACTACCATAACTTTTTGGTTTTTCTTCATTTTATTTTTCTGATGGATTTGTGACTTTAATGCTTGCATATCCCTCGGTGATATTTTGTTTATCGTCATAGACAAGACGTGTCTTGATGAATGGTGACCTATGAATACTGAGAATATTATCTAATATTTCATTACTCTTTCCAAACTTCAATATTCTATTCAATTGATCGATTGTTTTCTCTAGTTCCTTTCAAAAGGAAACTATTTCATCTTCTATCTTCTCTCAATTTTCTTCCTTTTCTTTCAGCTGACTTCTCACCACTTCTTCTATCATCTTTGCCTCTTCTAGTTGAGTCTTCAGGATAATAATTGTATTCTATAATTCTTCAATGTCATGATCCTTCTTTTCATGTTTCTGCAATTTCTCCTTCCGCTTTATATTCTCTTCCTTGAGTTTTTCTATGTATTCTAAGGCATTAACAAGTTCTGCTTCAAGATTCACTTCCACATCAATTCTACTTCTGAAAATTGAATTTTCTTTCTAATTATATTCATTTTCTTTATCGACGGGTTTTGTTTCCATGGTTATGGAGAGATATTATTCTTTATCATCGTTATCTTCTCTTTCTTTGAATTTTCCAGGTCCTCCTTTTAGCTTTCTCACAATTTGTTATTCTTTTCTCTTTGACTCACAGTAGGAACAATCATCGCATCCATATTCACTAGATCTCTCTTCATAAATGTTTTTTGGCTTGTCCCAAATATGTTTAGTTGTTGTACACTTCATTACCTTGACAATATCAGAATCCGGTAGACCACTCAAGATGACCTCTATTGCTTTTTCATTGTTTTCACTTGATTCCTTCCCAACTCCATCTGTATAACCTGTTGTGACTGGTTTCCAAATATCAAACTTAAGGGACTGCAAATATACCTTCATTATTATACTCCATGTTGCATAATTTTTTTCCATTGAACAAATGAGCTCTGTTTGTAGGGAGACTTTCCTTACAATCCATATGTTCTCAATATCTGCCTTCTAGTGGTTAAACTATCTCTAAAGGAACCCGTTGTGATACCAATTGTGGAACTTATGCTTATATTGAGAGGGGGGTGAATCAATATAATATATTTTTTACTTTATTCAACCATTCATCAATCATTCATTAGCTGAAAAACAATAATCACATATAAATTCAAACTACAATGCATAGAGTTTAACATGGAAACCCAATCAGGATAAAACCATAGAAATTATCCTTATAAATGTTTGTAGGAACCAATCTACTATTACAAATATTGTAGTCACCAACCTACTAGAGACACCAAAATCCTTAACTGAGCACCAACTCAACAAAATGTATGCACCAAACTACTGGAGACACCAATCTCCTCAACTGAGCACCAACCCAACAACATGTGTAGGCACCAACTTACTGTGACAATATTTGCAGGACCAACCTGCTGGAAACACCAATCCCCTCACCTGAGCACCAACTCAACATGATATGTGTAGACACCAATCCAATATCTTCATACACAGAGTACTTTTGACTTCACCTGCATACTTCATTCCATAGAAAATCCTGCAAACCCTTGTCACATGTAGCCTTCATACCCTA
The DNA here is from genome assembly GCA_009831015.1 of Picea engelmannii. NCBI lineage: Eukaryota > Viridiplantae > Streptophyta > Pinopsida > Pinales > Pinaceae > Picea > Picea engelmannii. The sequence continues at coordinate 140,645 of ML820441.1, read as the reverse complement.
TCCAACATCATAACATCATTCCAGAATATAATCCCTGACAACAACATCACAACCTCAAAATAACGCACACAACAACATCTCAGTGACGACAACATCACAACATCAGAATAACACATACAACATCATCACAATGATGAAAACATCACAATCCTATAATGCACCTTGAGAATAAGAAAGGCCCTAAGAAAATCCCTTAGATTTTTCTTTCACACATTTAGATCCCAAAAAGAAACCCTAACACCTTTAGCGCACCTCAAATTACTTCTGCACACATCAAGTTTGATCTCTTGCTTAGTTTCACTACAAATGTGCACATCTATCCTGTATTTATAGTAATTTTGTCCCTACTTTTAGGGCTGACCTGTAAATACTGGCTAAGCTGACCTCAATTTTATGTCTGAGTTGTTGGACAAAAAAATTCATATCTCCTCATTCCTAGGGAGTTAGAGGGAATGTCATATACCGTTGGAAAGGTATCAGAATACGATTTTGAACCATATAACTTGTTCTCCCATTTGAGATAGGTATGTAGGGTAAAAATGCCTTCACAGATAGGGTATCCAAACTGATCATCAAAAATCCAAAAGTAATACTTTCAACAATCTCCATCTTGCAATATTTATATTGGACATGTGTAGGCTTGTAATATTTATATTGCACATCTATAGGATCCCCCTGTATTTGACATCAATTCCAACAATATTTCCAACAAAATGTTTCATGCTTCCAAAGGAAATCGTCGATCGTCGATGGTCAATGATTGAGAGTCAGTTGATTTAGCGAGGTGTTCAATTGACCAAGATAAGTTTTCGATCGTTGATGAAGGAAAGGGGATGATGACATGTCTTTTCATGTCATCATCCATGTGTCATGCCACATCAACCAAGATATGGTCGATGGTCGAGGTTCGACGGAATTTGTAAACAAGTTAGTTGCTAAGGAAATTCATCGATGATCTATCACCAATTATCGGACTCTGGGGATATTTGTGGGAAAAAAATGGTTTTCTAAGAGAAACTACCAATGGTCGATGGTTGATGATCATGGTTCGGGGAAATTGGCGAGAAATTTTGGTTTACAAAATGAATTAACCAATTGTCAATCGTCGTTGTAATGTTAGAAAATCGACGATCCAAATTTCATTGATTCGGATATCGATGGTGGAGATTCATTTTTTGGCTTGGGGAAGGTTTAGTGAATCAACGATTGAGATTTCTTCTGATTTTAAGAGCAATGGTGTAGATTAAAAGACTGTTATAATAGTAAAACAATAAATTTTCTATGAATTTTTTCATATTTTGAAGGTATTCAACTTGCACGGGAATTTTGAGGCCCTAAAAACATTTTTTGTATATTAAATAAAATAAATTAGATAGATCTTTCCAATGAGGTATTCTGAGCAAAAAACAAAGCTGATATGATAAAGTTATAGTTGAAATAGTTAAGGGTGTAATTTTGGCACCAGTTTACTTCTAGAGGGAATAACTCCTTTCTTAGAAGTCAGTTTGGGACACATGAGTAGTCTATGGAAATATTATGAACCATGGAACACAGTGATATATCCAGATTTGAAATATGGATATTCTAAAATGTGTAGGAAGAGAGAAAGAAGACACCTATAGCATACAAGATAAAAGGGGTAAACAATCTAAACTTCCTCATACCATAACTTATAGCTCGGAGCTCGTATTTGGGAAAACAAATCATTGTTGGAAAGGTGTCGATGAGGAGAATAAATGTTTCCACCCAAAATTTTGAATTGGGCACTAAACGTTTCTCATAATGTAGTAAAATAATTTTGTAGTGCTAAAAACAGAGTAATTAGTGAAATTTGCAACTTGTAAATGTTGTAACGTTTCGCCCATAACTCATACTTATGCATGAGTACAACCATTGGAGAGCTATTTTAGATAAGAATCTATCTAAGGAATCATATTTTGACTTGGTGCATTTCCTTGTTCATAAATTGATATGAATAATAACATGTATTCTAATTAATGAAATGTTTTATATTATGCATGTGCTAACAATAATTATTACATGCACATTTATTTCAAAAATAGACATACATGAAAAAAAAATTGGTTCTTATATGAATACTGGAGTTATGGAAGATGCACATGGATATTACAACCATTAGGAGGAGGTTATAGGTTTTCATGTTAGCATGAGAAATGTTGAGACATAGTCTAATGGAAGGAGAGACATGCAACAACATGTAACTATGAGAATCCTACATAAAGAACTGCAGAGATATATGGTATATAATGAAAGGATTATGAAATATCAGGAAGAGATAGACAAATTAAAAATGACTTTGGCACCAAGCAATCAACTAGTGCTAGAAAAGTGGCAGCATCCATATCCCAAAGTAGAAGGGATAGACAGTCAAGAAGCATAATAAAGAACCATCATTCTCCAAGGAAATATACTAAAAGAACTCGTGCAAGTTCAGGGCCAGAGAGATGTTGATGTTAGTATTAGCATTAGAAAGATATTTTCGCATTGACTTGTGTCTAGCATGTGGAAGTTGTCGAAAGTATTCTAGTATTGAGTTTACTTTAGTTAAAATTAATTAATTGTTGGGCGCAGACCAATTTTGAGGGAAAAGCACGACGTGGGAGGCGGATGAACATGCAGAAGAAACAACACATGTAAGACAGACATGCATGCAGGAAAATCAACACGTGCAAAACATACGTGCATGCAGAAGAGGAAGACCTAGTCCGCCTCATTGTAGATCTCGACATGTTCTAATGGAGACTTGTAATGTGCGAGGCGCTATAGTTTTGGAACTAGAATAATAAAAGAGCAGAGAAGCCAAATCTTTGTGGACATAGCCCATGAGGGGTGAACCACAGTAGATCATGTGTTATGTGATTGAATGTTATGTATCTCTTTTGTTGTTAATGATTATATGTTAACCAAATGTGTGAATGACTAGATAGATCTATTACTTTACATGCATGAGCAAGAATGTTAGGGTATTCCACATAAGTTGAATGTTAAAGTAATAAATGAATAATACAAAGTTTAATCACAGATCCCCACTCATTTCCTAGACTACAAGCACCTGAGCATTGCAACCACCTATAAGAACTATCTCGGGTTAGACTGCACAGTGCACCCTGTGCGTTGTGTTGCCTTCTTGTTTACCAAGAGGACCGATAGTTTTAGGGGAATTTTGTTGGAAACCATAGTAGATCTGAAACTGGGTCAGCCCAAGAAGGGTAGCAGGAGTAAACTATAACCAACAAATGGTTTCATTTCCGGTTGGAACAGAATGGGATTGAGTGAATGAGATCTGTTGAAGAATTGTGAAAAGAATGTCAGATATGGTAACACAATGGTAAAAGAATGAGAATATAAAAGGGGATGTTGAGACCATGGAACCCAATGAAGGTAGATATCGAGAGATGGTTTAAAAAAAAAGGAGTTGGAATTTGCGCAGAAAGATAACAAAAACCTGAAGTTAACACTGCGTAAATATTTAGACAAGTACGTATTCAACGACTTGCATGAAGTATTTTTCTGGGATTTCCTGCATGTGTTGCAGGAGTGGATATTGAGGTTGAAAGACAACCACCCTAAAAATCAGATCAAACAGCTAGAATGGAATCTTGTGGAGACCCCGCAGTTACAACAAGTTGACAATAAATTTACGCGTGTAGTAGATTTCTGGTTAGACAACATTGTTGCATGATTTATCACATAATTTGCAGTGGATACTGCGAAGTCTTAGAATGCAGCAGAGTAGAAGTTCCTGAAGGGACCTCGAGGTAGGTATATCAGATCGTTGTATACTTCCATCGAGATGTTACTGTATAACAAAGGGGTAATGACAATGGCCTCAGACAACTAAACGTCCCTACGTGCATGGGAGAAGGGGGGAAGAACTAACAAGAGACAGAGAAATGGAGGAAGAAATGGATAAAGGAAAGAAGGAGGAGGTCTTGGATCCAATCATGATGGAGGAAAACCAGATCAAGTAGATCATGGAAACAAATAGAAGAACACGCAGTGGAGTACCCTACCAATATAAGATGAACAATAAGAAGAGAGCCATAGTCGCGAGGGAAGGCTTGGAAAGTGATGAAGAAGAGGTAGAGGATCTCCGGGCTATGGAGAATATTGAGGAAATCCTGTGCTCAACATACGAAAGGAATAAAAGAGGTCCAAGAGAAGAAACCAGAGGCATAACTCCTATCCATATCAGTGTCAGTGTGGAACCCATAAACCCATGTGCAACTAATACACCAGAAAGAACATCACCATTTAGACAACCGAATTTCAGTGGAAGAAATGCAACAGGAAGTACATCTACACAGGGAGAAACAACTGGGGGATCCAGTTCAAGAAGAATTAGTCAAGGATCTACAGCTCATGGAGGTAGTAGTTCAATATTCAGGATGGCAGGACATGATCCCACCATCAGGTTACCAAAATTCAAGGGAGAGGCATCAGAGGACCCTGAGAAACACGTGTTCATCTGTGAAAATATCTAGGAAGAAAATCAGATCACGGATGAGGATACCAAACTTGCACAATTAGCCATCATGCTAAGAGACCGCACACTATATTGGTACATGAGCTTAGCTACAAACAGTCCACTAGGAATAACCAGAATGATTGTGGATATCAAGATGTTGTTGATAAATGAATTCCAGAAGCCTAGCTCAGAGGATCAATACATGAATGAGATGATAGAGATCAGACATAAACCATGAGAATTTGTCTGGGAGATAAACTAGAGATTCAAACGATTGAATGGAAAGTTGAATTATGTCATGAGAGATATGCAACATAGACATATGTTTTTGAATTCACTACTACCACACTTGAGATACCCTTTGAGACAACATAAGTTTTAGACCCAGGAAGAGGTTCTGTAGGAAGCCTTGCAACTAGAAGACAACCAATATCAAAAGACAAATCCAACAATAGAGGAGCTCAAGGAATACCTGAAGAAACTAACATTTCAATTAAACCAAAACATGAGTAAGGACAAAAGAGAATCCATTTGGTGTACCACATGTAGGACAAAAGGAAACCATAAGAACGAATGCCCAACATTTGCACAGTACATGGTGACATGACTACCAAACCCTTTTCCAACAGAAGGACTATGGTGTGAGATTTGTAAGAAACAGGGGCATGATCCATATCACTGTCCAATGATGCAGAAATACGAGATAATGCCTAAGAGTTCATATTGCAACTTTTGCAAGTCAATAGGCCATGATGACAAAGATTGCAGGACAATGGAGCCGATGAGGGAAAGAGCAATAGACACCTATAGGGTGCAGGAAGAGATGATGACATGGAAATCTACACCATAGTTTAACCAAGTACCATCCCCATATAACATTGTTCCACAACAATATAACACTGTGCAGTCGCAGTACAATACCATGCAACCACAATATAATTATGTGCAGTATAACCAGGTGCCATAGTACAATGCATCGCGAGGAGATCGAGCTAGCTACCGAGGTGGAGGACGAGGTAGAGGAGGATTTGGAAGAGGTAGGGGGCCGGTGGTATGCCATAATTTTCAACAACTAGGACACTATGAAAGAGAATGTCCACTTCCACCTGTGACATGTATGTATTGTCGTGCATCCAACCATGACACAAAATATTGTCCGACACTATTGGGGAAGATCCAAGAAAAAAGAAATCAGAACAATCTGAATGTTCAATGGATTTATGCAGAAGTGAGGAATGATGGAAGAAATATCAACATAGTTACGCACAAAGGAGCTAAGACAGGAGATGATGCAGTAATACAAGATCCAACACAACATCAATGGGTGAAGAAAAATGTTGAACCACAGAAGTAGTTTGATGCGCAGAACGAAAAGGGGATATTCAAGCAATCCAGACAAGAATTCTTGAAGCCATACATTGCGTCTACATCAACTGCACAAGATACTCAGGATGTACCAACATACAATATTCCTTCATCGTTGGATCACACTAATGAAGAACAACCCATAGGACAAGTAAGTACCATAAAGGATTTTCTACAATCCTGTGTTAAAATACTAAATGATCCATCATATGTTAAAGTGTTACAAATTATGTTCGAAAGATGTAGAAAAAATGTAGAGGGAAAGCTATAACATAAAACAATTAATCATCTACATACAAGGAGGAGAACAAGCAGAGAGTTCAGACTGAATGCCAACACTGGAGATTTCAACATGGGGGATATTATACTGGATTTAGGATCCGAAGTGAATGTACTAACTAAGAAGACATGGCAATGTATGGGATAACCCACATTAGGATATTCACCTCTTCAGTTGAAACTATCAAATCAACATAGGGTTCTGCCAATTGGGAGGCTAAAGGGTGTGACAATAGATTTGGATGGAGTGTGCACTAAAGTTGATTTCAAAGTGATAGAAATAGTGGATGGCACAACACCTTATCCGAGATTGCTTGGATTGGATTGGGAGTTTGATAATCAGGTCATAATCAATCTGAAGACGAGGAATATGACATTCGAGTCAGGAGAGTACAGAGTCATTGCACCATTAGATCCATCAGAAGGAGAAAGGTTTGTAGAACCCACTTGTTTAGACCTGGAGGAAATTAATCAGTTATACAGGACCACCACACGAGAAGAATATTATGTGAATCCAATTGCATATGAGGTACTTAGTTGGAGAAGTATCACGTCATGTGAGTCAGACTCAGATACAGGGTTGGAGAATTGGTAGCAGAGATTACATGAAGTCTCCACAAGAAGGTGTGCAAGAGTAGACCACACAGTAATATGGGTGGGTACAGAGATAAGAGAACCTCCCAGCTTTCATGGGGTTAATGAATTAGAATAATTCCTAACAAGATAAGAAGATGAAGTGTTAGAAAATCAAAGGCTCTTAGCTTTGGATATAGAACTCAAGGAAACACCTTCAATATGGTGGGGTGTGCACAAAGAGACAGTCAAGGACTGGTACCAATGTAAGCGATTAGTGTGCATCAGATTTGGCGTAGAATAGGGAAGAAATAAATTGCAGAGATATGACAGACATGGGACACCAACTGAACACTTGGAGAAGTGAAGAGCACTATGGATACTGACACCACCAGAAGAATGGTCTCATCACTTTATTCACACATTGGAAGGAATTCCAGCAAACTGGTATGTAGACCAGGAATTACGCAGAGGCACTGTAGAATGGACAATGTTACGTCATATCTAAAGGCACAAAAGCTCTCTGATATTTTCCTTTTTCGAATTTCTCTTGAGGGTGTTTTCCGAGAACACATCCCTCACATACTCCCTTGGAGAAATGGATGTCTGGTAGACCATCAACCAATATTTTCTTGCTAATCTATTGCATGTATCTGAAATTCAAATGTACAAACATTTTGTGCCATATCCTACTACTTTCATCAGCATAAGTAAGCAGTAAAGAAGAATCAGGTTCAATGAATTCAAAAAAAGTATACAATCTACACTGATGATTTACCTCACTGATTGCAACCCTGGAGTTGGTTTGCATGTCATATATGTCCACGACATTTGGTGTGAATATGACTTTCTTTCTGGTTCCATAATTTGTCATATGATACACGGAGAGAAGGTTGATGGAAAGTTTGGGAATGTGCAACACATTCTCGAAGCTTCCGTTGGTGAGTTCAATCCTTCCTTTGTCAGTGACTTCAACATAAGAGTTGTCCCCCATAAGAATAGGATGACATTTGCATGAATCCAATGAAGAATATACTGCTTTTGAGGAAGCCATGTGATGTGATTCTCCTGAATCTATGATACAAGCATCGAGAGAGGAGTTGGTGGCAATCAAGGCATGGCTAGAATTGCCTTTGTTGGAATTCTGGTCTTCTGGCTTCTTCTTCTTGGCACCCTTGGGGACGCAATCTCCAAGGTTGTTTTGCTGAATTATTTGATTCATTAGATCTATTTTTTTTTGTATGCATGTGGATTCTGGATGGAATCCTTTGTGACAGTACGTTCATTTCTCCCATTTTCTTCCATTTTCCTCTTTGGATCCGGAGGCATCGGTGAAGGGTTTTGTGTACCCTTCCTTATTTGGATGTGCATGAGCTTTTATTTTGTCTTTATATTTATATTTCTGATATTTATGGATGCCATATTTCATAATGAGTGCATGCACCTTTGGGCCTTTGATTTCTCCCATGTTGATGAGCTTGGTTTTCTCTTGTGTTAGGGATTCGATAAAGTCCTCAAGAGAAGGCATCTTCCAGGTGGATCTGGAGGAGAATCTGACAGAATGGAATGTGGATACTAATACAGAGAATTCATGACCAATTTTGGAGAGAATGGTGAGAACCATTTGTTTCTCCTCAGATTTATCAACCCTGCAAGCTTTGAGGTTCGACGGTAAATCCTTGAATTTTGTAAAGAAATCTTGGATATTTTCGAAGATTCTTGGATCCAAATGTGAGAAATTCCACCTCCAGCATGTGTCCCCTCTTCTCATCCTGTTTTCCAAAGAGCCCTTCCAAGGTGTTCCAGGCTTCATTGGGATTCTTACAGGAAGATATGTGAAAAAGGAGATCGAGAGAAATAAGATTGCAAATTGTTCTGAGTGCTTCATCCATGCGATTGAAATACTTGGATTTTTCCATGGCTGATGTTAGTTTTTTATCTGTATTCAAGGTTAACCTGTACAATCCTCTAGTTCGGAGATATATGGATATTTTATCCTTCGATGCAAAGTAGTTGTAAGGTGTAAGAATGAATTCTTTTTGGAAATCCAGCTTTCCGTTGTCTTCAATATTTTGTACCTGCAAAACATTTTGTTGTATCTTTTTCTTAGCAGTCCGTCGGATCTGATACCATGTAAATGTGTTGAACCTGCATAAAATAGATCTAGATAGAAACTACTACACACATTTGCAGAGAGAAATTGAGAAATAAGAAGAAGGAGAGAAAGAATGGAAGAATTCCCATTAACCGTAATGAATAATGAATAATTTACACATGATATACTCTGTATAACTCAATGAATGTGCATTGGAGGAGAACCAATGCACCATAGTGGTGGTCTAGAGTGATCTGGACACACACCAACAGTTACGGGAGTGAACTGCCACCTAGTCTAGTCTCTCAAGAAGTTACAGGAGTGAACTGCCACCTAGTTGAGTTAACTAGTCAACTAGTCTTTAGTTAATTGATCCAAGTGGATATCGGTGGCCACCCACCTTTTCCAACTGGCTCAAAATAGTTTTCTAGCAATTTTGGCAATTTACTGTTTTTAGTAGTTTTAACTTCCGGGGCCATTTTGAGGGCCTAAATGAAGTTTTTTCGGTATCAAGCTTCTCAATGATAGTCAAAGGCATGATTGAGCCACCTAAATGAATATCCTCAACGATACCTTTCCAACGAGCTATCATACGCCCCAAACAGAGATCGTATACCAAAGTTACGCCCCCGAGAAATCGATACACCAAACTACCCAAAATGGGGTCCACAAAATTGTTGTCTTTTCATCTTCCGGGGTTAGGGTTTTGGATTTTATTTATGATAAAAATTCCTTTGGAGCCTCATTGTAAAATCATCTTCTTGCGAATGCAAGTAGCAGACACATGTCTTCTCAGAGATAATCTGCCACCATTCTAGCGAGTCTTTCACTCTGTATTTTTTTATAGTCTTTGTACATTTTCGCTCATTAATAGAAAATTGTGTATTACTGTATCTATGTGTTTATGGTTGAATCTATGATACATTTCTATTATATTATTGGATATCTAAGATATCTATGTACATTGCTTTATTATATCTCTACTCTCATTTCGTGCAGAAAATAATCTGGATCAGTGGTATCAGAGCAGGCTTCTCTTGATCATTTTTTTTTCAGTGCATGTCCCCGACGAGGTCCGGGTATAGCAAGTTGGGTCTTGAGCTTGTCTCTCTTGAATATAATCACTCTCGCATTCCCAAGAAACCCTCCATGGAGGAAGAAAAGAAAAATGACAGAGCATATGATTCTATCAATCTAGTCGTTGAGCAAGATCTCACGCGACAGAGGGACGAATGATGGAGAATTGTTCCCACATCCTTCAACGCCCATCGATAGCAACAGGCACATATTCATCAAAAATCCACTTTGTAAGCACCTCCCCTTTCAAGTTATAGGTTAATTTTGATATTCGTGTATTTAAAGGTCAGATAGATGTTAATTCCCTAGACATGGTTAAATCTGTTAGAAGGTTATTTCTCTGTTCATAATTTTTCTGACAAGGAAAAGATCACCTTTTCACTCCTTAAAGCTCTCCCCCATGTCAAACATTGGTGGGAAACTTACTGGGAGAAAATTTCCACAGAGGAGTCTGGAATATATGGGGTTGAGCCCACTTGGGATTTTTTTGTGGATGCGGTAAAGGAACAATATTACCCTATTGGAAACTATGAGGACCAGTACATGAGATGGACCACACTGCGGCGAAAGAGGGGCCAAGAAGTTCCAGAGTTCACTAATACCTTCCATATGTTGCGCACCAATATGGGTATCAAAGACTCTGAATGACATTTGGTTATGAAATACTGTGGGGCTCTACATAGATACATCCAAACTGAAATGGATTTTCTGGACATCTCATCACTTGGTGTTGCTTATCGATATGTTGTTAAAATCAAGAAGAAATTTAAGCACCAGAAAAAACGGGAGTTTGGGTCTACAAATCTGCAACAACCAAAGTATGATAAAGACGGCCCTAACAAACAGTCTCCCAAAAACCAGTTCAATCCACATGAAAAGAAGGGTCATGGGAAGACAAAGAAGGACACTGAAAAATGGTGCGATTTCCACAAAATCCCATGGCACAACACCGATGAATGTCGTTCAAAATAGTCATTGGTGGACGAGATCAAAGACAAGGATTCAAACCCTTATTCAGAATCTGATTCTGAAAATACTGGTAAAAGACAGATCATCGACGCAGACCCCACTACCATTTTCATGACCGCAACAATTCAACCAAAAGAACCAACAGATCCTGAAGAGGGGGATCTTCTTTTTCATTCACATATGTGGATGAAAGGGACCCCTATGCATTTTATTTTTGATAGCGGAAGCCAGAAGAACCTCGTCTCACTAGAGGTCGTCAAACAGTTGGGATTGTCGACAACATCACACCCTCAACCATACAACATCAGGTGGCTTTGTCAAGGACAAGATCTCTGTGTCAACCAACAATGTCAATTTTCATACAGCATCCAACCCTTCAAGGATGAGGTATTATGTGATGTTTCCCCACTGGATGTCTATGATATTCTCTTGGGCCAACCATATATGTGGAAGTGCCATGTTTTTTATGAGTCTCGACCCCGCAGTGTCATTGTTTATCTAGGGCGTCATCTCTATAGAATACTAGAGGTAGTTCTAACCACTGTTCCACCTAAACAGTTCCACAAAGTAGTATCTCATACTACAAAATTCAGCTTCTTCTAAATTTGTTTAAAAGGTGAACAGAGGGATACTGCAACCACTACAACCTCGACCCAAGCACCTTCTATCCAACAGAAGCAGGGCAATAAGATTGCAAAAAAGTGTAAATATTTCTTTTGCACATAGGCATCTCATGTAGCCAGACTGGTTAAAAAGGTCCAACCCTTCCAACCACATGTTTGTGACAACCTTCAACAAGCTAAGCATCACAACTTCTCCAACAAGGAAAGCATCTCATCAAGATGCAGATTCAGAAAACGCTTTTCCCTCTCCCCCGGGAACTCAAGGCAATGGATACAATTTCTTCCTAAAGAGGGAGGATTGATCCAGGTGGATATTGGTGGCTACCCACATTTTCCAATTGGCTCAAAACAATTTTCTGGCAATTTTGGCAATTTACTATTTTTAGCAGTTTTAACTTCTTCAGCCATTTTGAGGGCTTAAATGAAGGTTTTTTGGGATCGAGCTTCTCAATGATATATGAATTCATGATTGAGCCCCATAAATGAATCTCCTCGACGATACCTTTCCAACGAGCTATCGTGTGCCCCAAACGAAGATCGTATACCAAAGTTACACCCCCGAGAAGTTGATACACCAAACTACCCAAAACGGGGTCCACAAAACTATTGGATTTTCATCTTCTGGGGTTAGGGTTTTGGATTTTATTTATAATAAAAATGCCTTTGGAGCCTCATTTTAAAATCATCTTCTTGCGAATTCAGGTAGCGAACACATCTCTTCTCAAAGATAAGATGCCACCATTCTAGCAAGTCTTTCACTCTGTATTTTTTTACAGTCTTTGTACATTTTCGCTCATTAATAGAAAATTGTGTATTACTATATCTCTGTGTTTATGGTTTCATCTCTGATACATTGATGTTATATTATTTGATATCTGAGATATCTCTGTACATTGTTTTATTATATCTTCGCTCCCATTTCGTGTCGAAAATAATCTAGATCATTAATTGACTGAAACGGAGTGTAGTGGGGAGTAGATCAAGGAATCAAGGGTAGTGTTCCAGTCTGGTGATGATCCCAAGGCACGTGCGCATTAGCATGGTGATGATTCCAATGTTGCATGGTGACAAAACCAATGCAGCATCTAGACTCAACTCAACTAGTCAAACTGAAGTGTCAACAGAAAGAGAATATTCTCCAGGTGGAATATTCTCTCCTAAAATATAGGAGACCGGATAATGACTAATAACAAGGAAAAACCTTAGGAAAAAAAAATCCTAGGTGTCTGTGAAGTAAATCCAACATACAATATTCACAATCATACATAGTCGCAATACATTTCCCTCATAAAAGACGGTTCCCTTCTAGGGGAAAAAACCCTAACATAACTTCTACCATTAGATCTACAACCTTATAATGAACTGTCCATATTTACTATGAAATTACATTATACATTTACAAGGAAATGTTTCCTTCGGGGGCCCTCTTTCCCCTGGACCCCGCAAGGGGGGTAACCCCCCTTGCACTCCCCCGTCTGGAGGAGTGTACATTCTTGCGGGGTGTAAAGTCTTCATGGGGTATAAACATGGCTGAAAACAAAGACCTCTTAATCAGGAAGATAATCAGGCTCCATAACCAACAAAAACAAAGTGTGTAAATGAAAATTCTTCGCATATTTTTCTTGTTGTATATTGCTAAAATGCTATTAGGAAAATTGTCCTTAATATTAAAATTTATTGATTCCAAGTCTAGAGGCCATTGTCTCTCATACTCATTAGAAATGTAGAGCTTTCCAAAAAAAATGATATTCTCCTTGTTTTGATCCATCTTTATCTCATTAGAAATGTTGTTCCTTAAATGGAGTATGACATATTATTGTCACCTACAAGGCTTCTACATTCACATATTTGCATTCATTTATTCCTCCTTTGGTGAATTCATCTTGATTCATCGAAATTAGCATCTCCTTTTATCATTTTTGAAAATAGAACCTCCATGTTTGTAAGCTCATTTTCTAGGGCTATCTCCCTTGATTTTTCTTCTTCAATTATCTTTTGAAGCTCTTATATGTGTTCATTTTCCATTAATACATTTTCTAAATAAAATTATCTCTCATGACTTGCAGTGTCCTTCTCGAATGCCATCTAAATTTGTATCTCCCTTTCTCATTTTTGAAAACAGAACCTTTGTGTTTGCAAGCTCATTTTCTAGGGTTGCCTCTCTTAATTTTGCTTCTGTAATTATCTTCTAAAGATCTTGTTTTTGTTCATTTCCATTAATGCAGTTTCTAAAGCAACTTCTTTCTCATGACTTGTAGTGTCCTTCTCGAATTCCATTTGGGTAGAGGTCTCAAGACAAGTCATTTTGACTATACTTGAGAGAATTTGTTATTCTTCCAAAGGTTGAGTCTTATGCTTCTTGCAAATCAGATGTTAGTATTGCATTCTAATATGAAAAGATAGTTACTTCTTCAACTAAAACTATAATATTCTACACCAAACATTTTTCTTCTTTTTCCTATAAAGGTATGAAAACAAACAAACCCTAACCTCAAAATCCCATTTTGGGCACCTTTTAACATTTGAATTAAATAAACAAAAACACTCATAAGGTTAAAGGAATACATAAGAAATGGATATTTTATTGGAATTCATAGAACAATATGATAACAAAAATGGAAGGCATTGCTTCCTTTGGGGTTATTAAAGACACTAACATCAATTTTGCTCTAGAGATACTAACAAGGCATTGTGTGTATTGCCCACTAGAGAAGTTGTTGCAGAGAGCACATTGAGTGTTTTTATTTATGTCAAGTTTTATAAAATTTCATGCTTACCACATATGGAAATTAGTAAACTATCAAACAACCTCGAGAAACACTAAAGAGTTGATAATATATGATAACATGTTATATTAACTCAATACTGAAATGAAAATAACTTGTAATTATTGTAATGAAAATCCACAAGAGTGGACCCAAACATTGGAAGGAGGGATAAGGGGTAATGAATGTAATTACAATGAAAATTAAAATGAAAACGATGATGATGACGACATATAAATAATATCATTCTTGGCTTTGGAATTGTATGAATATTATTGAATTATTTTAAATTTTGAAATCCTTTCCACTCAACTCTCACTCAATTTCATCGCACTTCACTCCATTTGGCAATGTATATTGTCTCGTTATTTCTCCATTTCTAGATATTTCCAAATAACATCACATTTGTCCATTTCCATGACCCATTATTATCATTGAAATTAATTAATATTTTACATTACATGTTTATTCATTGTGTTGATCATGCACCTTATTCCCCACGCATACTCTAAACCCTATTCATAATGTATGCCCTAAATGTGGAAGCTATCATAATTTATGTTACAAATTGGCATATGGGTGAGACTCTGCCTCAAGGTTTGTGGGATCTTATAGCTCTATAGAATTTGGGAGTGGAAGAAGGCATGGCATGGTATGCAGTAAATTCCATATATCAAGTTTATATTTCATGAATGTGGAGTTATTATGAGAAAACTATTGTGTGGTGGTTTCCTTACAGATCCATGCGGGTGACTATATACTTATATAATGGTGGAGGAATTCAATTATGGTTACACTAGTTTACCCTTTGAAGTTTTGATAAAGCAATGCTAAAGATGTAATATGTGTGTTATTTTAGATCACAATATATTAAGTGACACAGCTAACTTGTGAACATAAACTATGCAACACACACCTAACTCGTGAACATAAATTATGAAACTAACCTACACATATAAATGATGTTGTACATAACCAAGGAACCCAACTCACACACATAAAAGACATACATAACCGATGCATGTTACCATTGTGATAAAAAAATCAAGCCTTCATAGATATAGTTTTGTGATGATAGATTAAGCCTTCGTAAATATAGTTTTGTGATTATATATTAAATCTTCATAGGCAAGTGTAATAGTCCATGACCTTGTATTTTGGAATCAAACCATGGCATAGGAACCATCAACTGTCCCTTTTATTATAAACCTCAAAATAGCCATCATATTCCATTCATAGGCCAAACATTCCCTGTGGATGGTTTTTGTGGTGGTTAAAGTCCCCATACATGGACCATGAGCTCTGAAGGTAAACATTATGACTTAATACTGAGGTTTTGGGCCTACATTATGGAATAGGATTTGAGAACCATCCCTAATAAACTAACCCTTGAAATGGTGACCATGTCTCACATGGAAGATAAGGATTCATCATGTAGACCTTGTATGCTAGTCTAGTGAATTGTGAATGACCCATGAGCCCTAGAGGAAATTGGTTTGGAATTATACCCTAAGTTTATACCTTGGACCATGATATTGTTCATGAGAACCATCATTGGTGTTAAAAAACTCAAAAATGGAAGCCATGCCTCATCTATAGGATAAATTTTCCCTCTATAGGGCCTACGTAATGACATAGGCCCTTGTGCATGGTCCATGACCGGAAAAGGTAAATCTTATGGTCCAAGACTCTATCTTTTGACCTTGGACCATGGTGGACACTATGAAAACCATACATGTTGTGCCAAACATTGAAACAAGTATCATATCCCACTCACATGTGAAAGATTCCCTTTGGAGGGCCTTAAGTTATGGCCCAAGGCCCCACATGGCCAATGAGAAATAAAGACAAATGTTCTTTCCCAACAACATAGATGTGGCATCAAACCATGTATTGGACACTGAAAATCATCCCCAATGTTCCAAATTTCAAAATGGTCATAATATCCCACCCATAGGGAAAATGTTTCTTATGATGGGTGTATGTTGTGGTCTGGGGCCTCAAACATGGCCCATTAGCTCTACAAGAAATTTGTATAGCCTAGGACCTTAGATTTCAATGTTATACCATGGCATCAAAACTTAAGACTTAATTGACATTACAACTTAAGATATATTTTAATGTTTTATACACTAGGGATTAGTATCAAGGCTTAATACATGGTTTGGGGATGAAAACTAGGGTATTATTCCCTAATTGTTTCTTATAAGAATCATGTGCCATGTGGAGGGACAACACACAATCCCTTTAGAGAGAATATTTTACCTTTTTGTATGATAAGGGAATAATTTCAAGTATTATCACCTAATATATTTTTATTGGGGCCTAAACCATGGCCTAGGGACAAAACCTTGGATCTTAGTACACGACTACTGATAATTATATGACTCATGAGTCATGCATATGGAATTTAACCACCACACATGTCCAAAAATTTAACTAAGAAAGATATGTGCATAATTTTAAGGATTACTGTATTAGGGATGGGAATAAATACCTAAACAATGGTTTTGGGCCAAAAACTTTGTCTTAAGCACTATTTTTTTCTTTGAGGGATCATGCACCATGTGTAAGGCCATATAACACCACATAGTCCATATGAAGGAATTTTTTTCATATAAAATCTATATGGAAACCTGTCAGGCTCCTAAATTGAAGCTTTTAAGTGACCTGAAACACTAAATTGTCAAACCAGGGTTGGTAAACTTTCAGCTGATACACAGTATGTGCAGGTAAGCGTCTAGTCTCTATCTGAATGCTATCCTAAGAAGAAAACACACACCTATCCTGAGAACTTGAATTTTAATAACTATCTTGAAACTGAGCATTTCCTATTTAAGTTATCAACAGAAAAACAGTCTTGTGCTCAAATGTTGGTACTGCTATTTCTATTCAAAAGTGTGGTTCCACAAGATTATTTTACCTCTATGTTCGATCATCTACCATCATCATTTCTATTCAAGTCATGACACAAAGAGTATTTTCGAAAATGCATTCAATCTGGTCATAAAAAATGAATCTAAAGCTGTCTACAGGAAAATAGAGTACTTTCCTACTTACTGGTACCAGGAGCTCCCTTTGTTCTAACTGTAACCTAACTGTTCTAAGCAGACAAGGTAACTACTGTCTAACAAAGCAAAGTGCATGCTAATTCTGAGTTATATTCGAATTGAAAAGGAAAAGCCAAACAATACCTCACTCATACTCTAAACCCTACAGGCATCATTTATGCATTCAATACTCAGCAACGTCAAAGACAACAGTACGCTGGAATGATTCAGTTGAGGAATAAATGAACACAACTTTGAACAAGTCAAGTCTGAAACTTTGAACTATCGGGTAAGCAAACGCTAACACACTGCAATGAAGTAAAGCTATGATAAACGAAAGCTAAATCTATGAATGTTAAGCTACCTCGTATGCAAGTTCTAAAACACTGAAATGAACTAAAGCTATGACAGCATAAAACGAAATCTATTGACAGAATAAAGCAGCGAGTTGCACCGGTTTGGTGGGCCCAACCAAACGGCACAAACGCTGTTAGTAATAACCAGAGCCGACTAGAACATTCTATGCAACATTGTATAATCCATTAACTCAAAAGGGAATGATTTAAATCGTATATTAGTCGAATATCATAACGCAACAACAGTCTTTATTCCAAAATATAGGTTCACGGCATAACATAATCCAGCAACGATAACAACAACAACCCGTTCTCAGGAGTGAACACGGGTTTATATCCAAATCCTTCTGTTTGTAACAGTCTAAAACAAAGGTACGTAAAACAAACGGATCCCCGATCCGAGAATAGTCTTGCAATCAAACTTAAAACATATTTCACATCTTCGTGACACGTAGTGTCACGAAGTGTGAACGATGAAGAATAATCGATCCAGTTTCATCATTAGGCCTTCAAGCACCCTGTGGCGATGACTCCAGTTGTCCTGTGAATCTTCTATCTCTCATTCGAACCATAACGCACAGATCTCGAGCGGCTCCATTGGTACTTCCACGGGTACGAGTTGGTACCTGGTACCGGCATCCTGTTCCAAATATAGAAGTGGTACCTAACCCAAGCGATATTAGTTCCAAAACCAATTTAAAGCATTAAAGTGCATAAAAATAGCTTGAAATGCAAGGATACCTTAGGTAACCTCATTGAATGGTCGGGAGATGTCAGCT
>ML820441.1:104222-116457 GCA_009831015.1 Picea engelmannii | reverse complement strand
GTTATTCTAATTGACTTGCAAATTATGAATATTTACATGTGTTAAATGGTGTGTGCTTGTGTTATTGATGAGACAAATGGCAATCTATAATATAGTTATCATATGCATAATTTACTACATTAGATTGTCTAGAAACATGTATATAAGTAATGTACAAAAATGATCGTTCCAGAAGATGTACTCTAAGGAAGCGACGGAGTAACACCGGATCACATATATGATATAGACCATTCAATTGTGACACTACCAACTGAGAATCCAAATAAACCTGAAGGCATTGAATACCATGTGACATAGCATCACACAAAATCTCAATAACGTCACTTCACTCAGCTACATTATTGGTAGTTTCTTCGAGACAAATACCTCCATAGGAAACAAGTTGGTTTGTGGGTGAATAAATCACCCATACAGTGAAAACAAGATTCTGAGTGTTGCAACTGGCACCATATACAAACCCAATATAGATCGATGACTCTTTCAGCATATGCCACATAGTAGAAGCACAATGATCAATAACACAGGAAAAACAAAAATGAAATTTAAACAAATCTATGTACAAGCAATAGAAAATAATTACAAAAGAACCAACACTTGAGCGATGAAACTCAAGAATAATACTTTTTAAGGTAGAGCCCTTTTCTAGGCTCTGAAAACACATTTCCCTCATAATATTCCAACTTGTAGGCTCCCTTCTTCAACACACGTCGAGTAACATACGGACCGTGCCACATAGGGTTGAACTTTCCTATCCCTAAGGGATACTTTTCCTATTCATAGAGAAAAACAAGGTCCCCCTCAGAGAACACCCTCAGACGAACGGATTTATCATAGTTAGTCTTGACACGCTTCTTATGTGCCTCATTATCTATAGCAACATCTCGAAGTTTATCATAAATATGTTATAAGTAAACAAGGCACTCCTCAAGTTCATTTGTGTCCAGAAGGAGCTCGAAAGAAATCTTGAGTGAAGGGATCTCGCATTCAATAGGAAAAATTGCTTCTACTCCGTGAACAAGTTGGAAAGGAGAGAAGTCTGTTGCAATTTTGACTGAGGTTCGGTATGCCCACAATGTCAGATATAACATTAAATTCCAATTTGATTTGCTCGCGTTGACAGTTCTTTTCAAAAAAAAATTCAGGGATTCATTAACAGCTTCAACCTAACCATTTTTCCTAGGAT
Source organism: Picea engelmannii (assembly GCA_009831015.1). Lineage (NCBI taxonomy): Eukaryota > Viridiplantae > Streptophyta > Pinopsida > Pinales > Pinaceae > Picea > Picea engelmannii. Next base: position 115,274 of record ML820441.1, on the reverse strand, counting down.
AGTAAGGAGATGAATGCTCCTGCATAAAACCCAGTTTTTATGCTAGCTCTGACATCATGCGGCTCTGAAAGTGAATTCCATGGTCAGTGAAAATATTTTTTGGAACCTTGAAATTAGATATAGCCTAATTAAACACGAAGATTGTTGCATTTCACCATCATTATAAAATGTCGGCATGGCCTCTACCCTCTTCGTAAAATAGTCAACAACCACTATGATATACCAATGCCCCCTAGCCAAAACTAGGTGGAATGTCATAAAATCAAATCCCCACTTGGTGAATGGGTTGGCGATAATGATGGGAAACATAGGAGCAGGATGTGCATGCATATTTTTAGAACATATTTATCAAGGGTGACATTTATTGACTGCTTCAACGCAATGCTTAAGGATCGTTGGCCAAAAACATCGGGCGAGAAAAATCTTTTGGGTTGTTGCTAACCCAGATAGATGACTGCCACATGCTCCACTATGGGAATAATTCAAAACCAACACTGCTTCTTCATGAGTGAGGCTGCAACGAAGAATTGAATATACCCCTCGAAGATACAAAGTGTCACCAATAATGAGGTAATTCTTCGCTAGGTGGCGAATCCGTCGTCGCTCATCTTGCAAAAAATGCGAAGGAAAATTCAGAGTCTGGAGATATATAACGATATCTCCATACTAAGGATCGAAACAAGATATGAGGAATACATGTTTGTCTGGAAACGATTCTATAATTGCATCATCCTCATTATCTACTAAAAATTTCGACATAAGTTCAATGAAGACCAAATATTTCTTGGATTTGGCAGAAGAAAAATCCAAATCAAACTCATGAATTATGACAATCTGCTTGTTGTACTTCCTGTCAATTATTCACTGAGTCAAAACATACTGAAAAGGATTAACGTCAACGATGACAGTCATCTTTCACAATAAAATGTAATGTCAAAGACGTTGAACATCATGGAAGGTTTCTAACACCAACTTCTCAACATGCAAATACTTTAATTCGGGACCCACCAAGCCACGACTCAAATAATATATGACGTGCTCTTTGATCTCATCATCTACTTGAACTAAAACGGTGCCAACAAAATATTTCATTGCTACAAGACACAACAACAAATATCTATTATTGTCAAGAGGAATAAGCAAAGGGGCACAAATTAGATCTTTCTTCAATGCATCGAATGAACGTTGCATTGATTCATTCAAGAAAAAAGGGACTCTCGACTTCAAAAGGCGCATAAATCATTTAGTGATATCATCATAGTTTGGTACGAAATGCCAAAAAAAAATTGTCTTTACTTGTAGGCTCCAAAGATGACTCACATTGCGCGGGGGAGAAAACTTCAATATTGCCTCAACCTTCAAAGGGTCGACCATGATCCCTTTGTTTGATATGATAAACCCAAAAATACGCTCTCAAGTGACACAAAAAATTCACTTGTGAGGATTCAAATGAATTCGATAATGTTGACATATTTCAAACACAAGGAAAAGATGTAACAGATCTTGTGCTCTCTTGCAAGAATGATTTGTAAGATCATCTAGATAAGCCTCCACTATGTGTTTGAGATCATGGAAAGAAAACATCATGGTCCGTTGAAAAGCAGATCCATCATTTTTTAGGCCAAAGGGAATTTTCTTGTATGCAAAGGTTCTCGAAGGACAAATAAATGCATTCTTATGTTGGTCCTTGGGCTAGATTTGTGTCTGGTTGTAACTCGAAAAACCATCCATGGAAGAAAAAATTTCACTTCCTACGCATTCATTAAGTATTTTATCTATAAATGGAATATGAAATTTATGTTTAGGACAATATTTATTTAAATCTCATAAATCCATGCAGACTCGAATAGTGCCTTGTTTCTTGTCAACCAGAAAGAGGTTGGATACCCATTCCATCAACGGGATTGGATAAATAAAACCTATTTTAAGCAATTTTTCTACCTCAACATTAATCGTTTTTTCTTCCCTAGGGTTCACTGGCCACAATTTTTGTTGAACCGGTTTAGCATTTGCATAAGTTTGAATCTTGTGTTGGAAAATCCGAGGATCTATTCCTGACATTTCCTCATAATACCAGGCGAACATGTCGTGGAACTCCTTAAAAGGGTCATATATGACCAAATTTCTTTTGGAAAATAGGCCACCCAATAAAAACATTATCCACAACATCAGGGGTATTGGAGATATTGATCATGATAGTCTATGAAATATTTTCCATGTTCTCTTTGACATATATACCATGAGTTACCAAAGGGTTCAGTGGAAGATCAACATCTCCACACACAGTCGACTAAAATTGTCCCTTATCCACACAAATCAACTCAAGAAGGAAATGAGATCTATGGTGTAAGTCTTCCCAAGGTCGTTCAGGTCCTGTCATGACCTCTATAATTTCCTCATTCGAAGGGAGAACGATGTTTAAGAAATCGTGAGAGTTGGAATAATTAAGGGCCCATACAGGCTCTAAAACGAGATCCACTTCCTCCATCGAGGCAAGAGATGGATGTTTGTCTACAGTAGCTTGTTGAATGGCTCAATAAACTATCTCCACTGCAGATAATGGAATTTCCATTCAAATACATTCCAATCTATCCTCTGAAGTGGATGGGGGAGGAAGAGGCCATGCATATTAAAAGTAAGAAGTTCAGAGCGATCTAACTTGAAAGATATCATATTTTAGTGTAGACCAGCCAGGGTCCGTCAGAAGGGAATTAATGTCTAATGATAGTGTCGAAAAATCAAAAGTACCCATCAGGGAAGGATACCTCTCGACACCCCAATTCAAAGGTGCTCGCTACGAATTTTAAATAAATGGAACCATAGATACTGGTGATTCTATAGGATCCGTACAAGCAACAGAAAACTGATCAACAGTGATAATTTTCCCTTCATGAAGGAAACATAGAACTCAAAAAACCGTGGAAAGTAGAACTATCATTATGTATGTCCAACTTCTTTCTAAGAGTAGATTATAGTCAAGAGGTGCATCAACCACTTCTACTTCAACACACACAATTTTTCCTTCTAACTGAATGGGGAAAGAAGGGATAATCCCATGCAGTCTAAATGAGCGACCATCTAATTCTGTAAGAAATATAGGATACTAAGCTAACTCAGGTGAATCTATAGCTCGCCAACATGATAACAACATGACACATGTCTAAGCACCTTCATCCACTACCATATGGAAAATGTTTTTTGAAAATGACTTTGTGGTATAAACCACTACAATCGGAAATGCAACATGGTATGGAAGGTGAGGCTTGACATTAGAAGTGTCAAACACGATGGATAATGAGTTAGAGGATTCATCATCCCCTAAAGTGGACAACAATGAATTTCATTATGATGGGAAACTCTGGGGAACTTCCAGGGCGGACATAGCACAAGGTGTTTCAGCCAAATATTCAACAACAGAATAATTTTGAGTCGTTATAGAGTTTGGATTGTGTGATGATCATTTGTACACACCTTTCGATATCCAATGCATTGTGTCAACCACTGGTTTCTCTATATGGAGAGAATTTGATGGTTCAAGTGACTATTTATCCTTCTTTGCAGTCTTAGTATTCCCATAATCACGAGCTCTAGTTTGTAAATTAAGATATGAATTCATCATATAGACACTCGATGTCCCAGATTCTTGTGTGGGTTTACCCTAATTACCCTCATCCTAATCAGATGTCGAGGGAGAACCCTACGTTAGATTACGACCTTGCAGAAATGGGTTAGTCAACACAACAGGTTTTTGTTGCGTTAACAATTGTTGGGCTTCCTCGATTTTTGGGCAGAGATAAGTCACGTGAGGAAGGGAACTTTACCTTATTCTTTCCATTATTTCCCCCAGTATTATTACCCTCCTTTTTATCGTTTCCCCCACCACCTTTCTTTCCCTTACCTTTATTTTTCCCTTCAGGTTGTTGAGGACCCTTTGAAGTCATCAACTGCACACTATGTACATCCGAGGACTAGTCAGTGGGGGTGGTCAAACCAAGGGTCTGACTAGACGCAGTTTGTTGAATTGACAACTACTACATCTGATTAAAAATAAGATTTGTGGCTTTACTTTGTGATGAACCAACAATACCATTGACATGTGGTCTTGATTTCGGTTTCCTCAAGTCAAGAGTTAATCATTGTGCATCTGGAATTATATCATAGAGCATGCATGACTGGGAGTAAATTATCTCTAACTTTTTCACTTTAAATATCACCTTCTCCTTCATAAGCACTCTTGAAGCTGCAACATCATTAGAAATATAAGGGAGTAATGACTTCAAAAACCATTCTAAAAGAAATTTAGGAGGGATCGTGGCCTTAATCGAATTCTTCCATCTCCTCCATTCTTGAATGTGATCAGAAATGTGAGTGGCTTATCTTGTTCAAAATTATCCAAAAGTTTGGTGCCAACATCATACCGCACAGGGAGTTGGAAATGATTGAGAAATACCATGGCCAATTCACCAAAAGTTCTAAACTTCAACCCCTGTAGCTCTATATACCATTTAGCAGTGCCCCCTCTGTTAGGGTACATTGGAATAATCATAATCGAGCAGATTCATCATTCAATGAATTATAAGAGAACCATAAATGAAACATCTTTACATGATATCTCGGTTCTTCACCACTCTTACCTTAAAATTTTGGTATATCGGAAGGAAGTTTGGTAGGGACCAGAGGCCAACTAGGGTTATGACAAATCAGATCATTCCTTAACTTTGACAAATCTAGAAAATGAAGGGTTTCCAGAAAGGGTAGCCTGGGTTGTGATATCGTGAAAAAAACCATGTGATTAAAAAATCTCAATTGATTGGAAGCCTAAAAAGAAGGCCCTGGATTGAGAATAGCGCCAGGTTTCTAGAAAGAACTTGCAAATTGACCCAGATTTTAATAAAATATGGGATTTCTAGAACCAGTGAAATGAAAACCTTCATTCTTCTACCCTTTGGCAGATTGAAAAGGATTAGAACCCGATGACATCCATTACAAGGGAAAAAACCCTGACATGGGGTTCCACTGAGGCTAGAAACGATTTCTCCCAGTCGACATAGTGGATGGGGATAATGGCACATTTTGAAAAGAACCATAAATAGAGAACAATGTGAAATCGACTAGAATGTTGGACGAAAATCCCTCGCTCCCACCACTAGAAGTACTATGTCGTTTCATAGGCCTGGACGATTGGAAGAAAACACCTCCAAGCGAAGGATTCGTTGTGGATATGTGTCCCCCAACATAAGGGAAAGATTTCCAAGGAGCTATTGAACTCCTTGGAAAAGTAAAATCTTGCAAAGGAACTAATGAACTCCCAGCTCCCGAGCTAGAACTTTGAATAAATGGTTGGAATGGGATTGGAATAGAACTTCTTCCGATCGATGACATCCAAAATGAAAAATTGTTAGTGACATATGATGTAGTTTGAGTACCAACCGCGATCGAAGTGGGTCCGACTAAAAATGAAACCAAACCACTAATCAAAGGAGACGTTATTACTTGAACGATGCATGTATTATGGGTTGAGGGAAAAGGAGCCATTGTACCCCCTCCTCCTATTGTCGAAGGATGAGTATGTGGACTCCCACCCTTGGGAATGTTATTATTATCTCCCATAATACATCGTTGGATCCAAAAACCTTGAGTGTTTTCAACCTCAAAATTTTCTACTTGCATGAGAAGTGGATCATTGGGTCCAGTGAACGAAGGATTCCAAGGTCTCACGAAGCCTTCATCTTCAAGATCAGAAATTCACATTACCATTGGTGTATAAGTGATTTCTTTTAAAGGCATAGGTTCTGGAGCAACTTCTCTAGAGTCAGTAGACTCAAAAGCACCAGCCTATTCCATCCTTCGCCTCCGCGGAAGTGGCAATAGCTCCACACTTTCTAGCGAAAGGCCTTGAACCCTTTGAGAATGAAGAAGCAATTGGTCTTCCACTTTAAATGAATGATTCAAGGTTTTTCCCAATATACTCACTAAATTCCAAACTATAAAAACAGAGCACCCAACTAAAATCCTAAAAAGGGATAAAAACCAAGCAGACTACCTTTTTGAATTCTTTTGACCCTAGGGAGATGAGGCTTAGTCCTCCAAAGAACTTACAAATAAAAAAAAGTGGCTAGGAGAAACATTTACCCTAACCTCTAGTTCACATCCCTTCCAATCTCAAGTGTCAAGGCTTCACGATGACACTCGACAGGGGTATTGACAGTGTGATGTAGATTATGTCCCAAGTACCACGATACACCCCTAGCAGTCGCCTTGTGTGTCAACCTAATGATAGGCCACTAAAGTCACCAACTCGAAGTTGGCCTCCGGGGGTTATAGTCGATAGTCGGGACATAGCGTATGGGCAAGATAACCGAGTTCTAAGATTTTCCGAAGGACTTCCTACAAAAGGGCCAACATCACTTCAAAAAAAATCAAACTAGGCCAAAAGCTTCCAGAGGACTGTCAAAAAAAGATTTCAGAGGACCGACGTCGAGAGTGCCAATATCACTTTAGGAAAACTTCAAATTTATTTTTAAATTCACAGAGGAATGACATCGTATGAGTCAGTATCACTTCAGGAAAACTTTAACTAGGTTTAAAATTCGCATAGGACTGATGCCATATGTTTTAGTGTCACTTCAAGAAATAAACCCCAAATACGCTCAATCCACTATGCTTGGTCGAGTTTCAAACGAGTTATATCCTCTAATATTCCTTCCATGACCTCATTTTTATCTCTTGTGTGAGAGGAGGCTCCTAAATCTGCCTATATGACAATTGGATTTCCACTCCCTATCACAGGCTCTTATGTTTATTTTAATGGCCTTGGAGAGTTACCTCTCCAACCTAATCCAAGGCCCTAGCTTGAACTAGTTAGTGGAACCTAAAAAGAAAAAGTCTAATGATTTTTATATTAAGCGTTAATTTTAGTTGTCTTTCTTACTTATGGGAACGAGAATGAAACTCGGGATGTTTGTATGACTCAAGAAGAAAAAAGTTTTAATAACATTGTGCTTAATAAACAAACTTGTCCTTTGAATGAAAAGGTGAAATACACTTCTTTTTACGATATTTTCAAGATAGAAAATGATATATTTTTGTTTGTATGGAAGATCTAAGATTACTTTGAAATGTAAGCCTAAAATGCTCTTTTCTTTTGAATGTCAATGCAAACTATACTGTCACTCTAAGATAAATGAAAAACAAAGTATAAAGGAACTTTGAAAACAAGATTCTTTTCTCTTTTTAGATGGTTACTCAAAACTGAAAATAACTACTTTTTCAAAACAAGAAAAATGCATATCAAACCTAAGTGTCAGAAAATAAGTTATTTTCTTGAAAAACTTAAAAGGAAAGGGAAAAAGAGAAGAAAAATTCAACAACCAAGGTATTTTTGTCTTTTTTGTTACTAAAAAGAAATTAAATGCAACTATAATGAAATTTTGTATTTCCTTTTTATTAACAAAGGAAAGAAGGCAAAGAGGAAGAAATAAGATAGTCTCAGATCACAGAGACACAAAAATGAACTAGAAGAGTACACAGATACTCAAAGACTAACCTTTCAACCCACCTAAAAAACCTTATAAGAAAAAAGATCAACCAATCAAAGAACAAGAACTTTTTTATCAAATGTTCAAGTTTACAGAGACTTGATATAACTTTCAAACACAAAAACAACTAGAGAAGGTTCACACAAGGTTGAACATCCAACCCATAACTTCCTAGACACCAGAAAATGGCCTTAAGAGAAATTTTCCAAAAGCGTACGAGACTATGTACACGTAAAATCATGTATGTATTCCACTGGAACTGAAGTAAATAGCATATATACGTGGTTCATACACAATCAAAGTTTGTACAACTAAGCAAAAACCAAAAAAAAAAAGAAATTTCAAAAATCCAAGAGGCTTCCAGAGTCTAGAAAAGACTTATGAGGAAGTTGTTGATTAAGGTTGGTTGTCATTGATGTCAACCCTTGAAGAAAGTTTGATAGTGAATTCTGGTAGCACAAAGGTTTGGGTAATGGACCCACGGTTGTTTCATGTATAATGGTATGAGTTTTGATATATTTGCAGGTAATACTATTCTATATGGATAGTACATGTCATGTCATTTATGGTGGTATGTGGAACGTCACATAAATCCTCATGGTTTGAGAGTTATGGCCTTACGAAGTTGGAGGACCCTCATATGTAGGGTTGAAGCCCCAAAAGGTCAAAGAAGTCAAAGAGCTTGGAAATAAGAAATTATTATTTAAATGGTACAAAACAGTGACAAAGTCGAGGAATATTTAAATGATAAAGAAATGGAGAACTTTCTAATTATGGAAAGTGGTTAACCCTAAAAATGAAGAAAATAGGTTAAGTGACCTAGAAATAGGTTAAGTGACCTAGAAATAAGTTGAGTGACCTAGAAATGGGTTAAGTGACCTAGAAATAGGTTAAGTGACCTAGAAGTGGTTTAAGTGACTTAGAAGATGCTTTTAAGCAAGCTACTTGGAGAGTATAAATAAGAGGCAAGGATCTCTCTTTTCACATCACACTTGAGAATATTAAATATTTATAGGTGATTGAGGTAACCAAATGATATATAAGCCAAATTTCAGAGGGAAGGTGAAGAAAATAAGGCAGGAATTCAAGGGATGATAAATTATTTTGATGATGTTTTCTAAGGTATGTTATTTACAGGTCATCTTACCATTTTTGCAATAACATTTTTTATAGAATGATTCAGACCATGAAATTGATAGGACATTGAGGAAACATATCCAAGTATCTGTGGTATGTGGGTCATTGTATTTTTGGATTTACACTCCGTGGAAAATAGGATTTGTGGATAGTCTTGAAACTAGTCTAAAACAGGTGTTTCGGGTAAAAACGTCATAAATTATTCATAACAGATCCAAATTCAGTAAGACCAAATGTTTTGGTTAGAGTACAGTCTATAGTATTATTTTTAACATTTTCATATCCATTCAACAAATATTTTGTGCGGGGAACGCTCTACAAGGTCGCTCTCTAGAATAAGCCAGAATTCAACAAGGTATGCCATTTTTTCTATAACGAGGTTCCAAATAGTGCCACCTAGAGGAATTGTGTAAAACAAACTGAAGAACATTGTGTATTATTTTCCGATATTTATTCATTACAGGTACATAGTTATGATTATTTCAAGTTAGGTTTGTTGACTAATCTCAAACTAGTCATGTGACACTAAAGAAAAGGTTGATGAAAATGATAGTCTCTTGTGAAAGTTAATGAAGGTTTTTGGGTATGTGATCATATACACCAAGTCTATTACAGAGTTATAAATCGTATTTTGATGATGAAATTGATGAGGGATTTTGGTTAAGGTACATGTTGGGCACATGGTTGAGACAAGTAGTTGATGAGTTGGCACATACATGAGGTGTATAGTTGATGATATTGGTACATTTTGATGAGTCGTAGTTGATGAGTAGTTGACACATGATTGGTACATACTTGGTGCATGGTTGGATGCACTTGTTTATGGTAAAGGTGGATTACAGGTTGTTTCATGGTTAATGCACTTGTTTATGGTACATGTTGATTACAGGTTGAGGTGCAGGTTAATGCATGGTTCAGGTTTATTGGTATAGGTTTACAACAGTATATCTCACATTGATAGCGTGAAAGTGGTTCCATCATTATACTTCTACTTCAGGGCGGTTGGATGGGGCAATGACATGTGGTTGTAGTTGGAGAACATAGGGGGTTGTAGCCTCCTTCTGGTTGTAGCCAAAGAATAGGGGAGTTGGAGCTTCCCTTAGGTTGTATCCCGGGAAACAAGGGGGTTGGAGGCTCCTTCCAGTTGCAGTTGGAAAACAAAGGAAGTTGGTGCTTCCAATGAATGTAATTCTTTAAGACATATAAGAAAAAACATTTTGTGGTTTTCTCCCACTTTGGGTTTCCACATAAAATACTGGTGTACTGTGTATGTTTATGATTTTTCATTTGTTCATTGCTTATTTACTCTTCATTTATTGGATGATAATGCTACATTGATATAACACTTGGATTATATTGTTAAAAATGATTAAATTGTTCTATTACTGATTCACCCCCCCTCTTAGTAATCTAACAATTGGTATCAGAGCAGGTTCCTTCAGAAATCAGTTTAACCACTGAAAGGTAGATCATGGAGAGAAACTTGTATAAAAATGGAATACCATAGTTCAATGGATAGAAGTATGCATTTTGGAGCATAAGGATGAAAACATATATATAGGCACATGGATTTGAAATTTGGAAATCAATTGTAGATGGATACACAACACCAACAGTTCCACCAAAAAATGACAAAGCAGTGAAACTCGGTCAGAATAATTCCAAAGCCAAAAATGCACTTCTGAATGGTCTTAGTGAAACTGTATTCACCAAAGTTGCACATTGTAAATCCGCTAAAGATATTTGGGAAAAATTCCAAAATATTTATGAAGGAGATTCAAAAGTCAAAGAAACTAAGTTTCAAACTTACAGAGGTCAGTTCGAACAACTTAAGATGAAGGAAGATGAGAATATTGCAGCTTAATTTTTATGAATTGATGAAACAGTAAATGCAATCATAGGATTGAGAGAAGAAATCAAAGAATCTATAATTGTTCAAAAAGTACTAAGATCTCTTCCTATGAGATTTGACCCTAAGATATCAGCACTAGAAGAAAGATCAGATCTAAACTCAATAAGCATGGATGGATTACATGGAATCTTCATGGCATATGAAATGAGACTTGAACATGAAAATTTAGATATAAAATAAGTAGCCTTCAAAGCATCCAAAAAGTCAAAGCAAAAGGGAAGGCAAAAAGAATAACATAGCAGCATCAGTGATGTCTCAGAAGATTATGAAGAAGTGACCAACTTTTTCAAAATAATGAACAAGGGAACCGACGGTAGGTATAGAGGTAAGCTTCCTTTAATTTGTTTTAATTGTGATGGTATTGGTCATTTTGATAACAAATTTCCTTATAAGAAAAAGAGAAATGATGAAGTTTACTCAAAAGGCAAACAAACATATAAAGGCAAAAGAACCACAAAGAAAGTT
>ML820441.1:80654-93389 GCA_009831015.1 Picea engelmannii | reverse complement strand
GTTGAAAGCACTCGGGAGTCGGCTCTGTCTTTCAAATTTAGAAACTTAGCATACATTGGAGAGTTATGCGTGTTGGAGAAGTGATGAACCGATTTGATGTTGTCAGCCAGGTAGTACAGCCTCTGTACCTGCGTTAATGGATTCGAATTTTCCATTTCCGGTGCCATGAGTGTGCAGTATGCGTCACTGAACAAGATCCACTTTGTAATCCTATTTTGACGTGCAAACCCGAGTCTTCATCATTACCCACTTTCACCAGCGCATCAGTCTGGATTTGCATGACGTGGGATGATCGTATCATCATTAGATTTTAGAAACGTGGATAAAACACACGTGATTCCCGCTTTCTCCAGCTAACGGCCCGTGGGAAACGATCCTTAACTATTGAAACTGACCGCTTTCACCAATGCACCACCTAGTGAGAAATGCTCCTTAGCTGTTGTAACTCACCACTTTCACCAGCGCACACCCGCGGGAAAACACTCTTTGGATGTTTGAAAATCCCCTCTTTCACCAGCTAACGACCTGTGAGAAATGCCCCTTAGCTGGTGAAAGTTGCCACTTTCACCAGCTAACCACCATATTTTAAGCACACGTTAGCTGTTGAAAACATTTTATGAAAATTTTGAAAAGAAGACTTTTATGGGTCATCTTATTTCTAAGACAAAAATCAAAACCTAAGTCTTGCAGCTAGAAAAACTCAAAATCAATTTGAGAAAACTACCAATAGCCATGCTATCCACCACAAAATGTGACCAAAGGGACGGGTTCATTTTGGGAGCTAACACATAGCATCACGCAAAATCTCAATAACGTCACTGCACTCGGCTACATTATTGGTAGTTGCTCTGAGACAAATACCTCCAGAGGAAACAAGTTGGTTTGTGGGTGAATAAATCACCCATACAGTGAAAACAATATTCTGAGTGTTGCAATTGGCACCATATACAAACCCAATATAGATCGATGACTCTTTCAGCATATGCCACATAACAGAAGCACAATGATCAATAACATAGGAAAAACAAAAATGAAATTTAAACAAATCTATGTACAAGCAATAGAAAACAATTACAAAAGAACCAACACTTGAGCGATGAAACTCAAGAATAATACTTTTTAAGGTAGATCCCTTTTCTAGGCTCTGAAAACACATTTCCCTCATAATATTCCAACTTGTAGGCTCCCTTCTTCAACACACGCTGAGTAACATACGGACCGTGCCACATAGGGTTGAACTTTCCTATCCCTAAGGGATACTTTTCCTAGTCATAGAGAAAAACAAGGTCCCCCTCGGAGAACACCCTCAGATGAACGGATTTATCATAGTTAGTCTTGGCATGCTTCTTATGTGCCTCATTATCTATAGCAGCATCTCAAAGTTTATCATAAATATGTTATAAGTAAACAAGGCACTCCTCAAGTTCATTTGTGTCCAGAAGGAGCTCGAAAGAAATCTTGAGTGAAGGGATCTTGCATTCAATAGGAAAAATTGCTTCTACTCCGTGAACAAGTTGGAAAGGAGAGAATCCTGTTGCAATTTTGACTGAGGTTCGGTATGCCCACAATGTCAGATATAACATTAAATTCCAATTTGATTTGCTCGCATTGACAGTTCTTTTCAAAAATGTTTTCAGGGATTCATTAACAGCTTCAACCTGACCATTTTCCCTAGGATAGTAAGGAGATGAATGCTCCTGCATAAAACCCAGTTTTTACGCTAGCTCTAACATCATGCGGCTCTGAAAGTGAATTCCATGGTCAGTGAAAATCTGTTTTGGAACCTTGAAATTAGATATAACCTAATTAAGCATGAAGATTGTTTCATTTTCACCATCATTATAAAATGTTTACATGGCCTCTACCCTCTTCATAAAATAGTCAACAACCACTATGATATACCAATGCCCCCTAGCCAAAACTAGGTGGAATTTCATAAAATCAAATCCCCACTTGGTGAACGGGTTGGCGATAATGATGGGAAACATAGGAGCAAGATGTGCATGCATATTTTTAGAACATATTTATCAAGGGTGACATTTATTGACTGCTTCAACGGAATGCTTAAGGATCGTTGGCCAAAAACATCCGGCGAGAAAAATCTTTTGGGTTGTTGCTAACCCAGATAGATGACTGCCACATGCTCCACAATGGCAATAATTCAAAACCAACACTGCTTCTTCATGAGTGAGGCTGCAACAAAGAATTGAATATACCCCTCGAAGATACAAAGTGTCACCAATAATGAGGTAATTCTTCGCTAGGTGGCGAATCCGTCGTCGCTCATCTTGCAAAAAATGCGAAGGAAAATTCAGAGTCTGGAGATATATAACGATATCTCCATACTAAGGATTGAAACAAGATATGAGGAATACATGTTTGTCTGGAAACGATTCTATAATTGCATCATCCTCATTATATACTAAAAATTCTGACATAAGTTCAATGAAGACCAAATATTTCTTGGATTTGGCAGAAGAAAAATCCAAATCAAACTCATGAATTATGACAATCTGCTTGTTGTACTTCCTGTCAATTATTCACTGAGTCAAAACATATTGAAAGGGATTAACGTCAGCGACGACAGTCATCTTGCACAATAAAATGTAATGTCAAAGACGTTGAACATCATGGAGGGTTTCTAACACCAACTTCTCAACATGCAAATACTTTAATTCAGGACCCACCAAGCCACGACTCAAATAATATATGACGTGGTCTTTGAGCTCATCATCCACTTGAACTAAAACTGTGCCAACAAAATATTTCATTGCTGCAAGACACAACAACAAATATCTATTATTGTCAAGAAGAATAAGCAAAGGGGCACAAATTAGATCTTTCTTCAATGCATTGAATGAACGTTGCATTGATTCATTCAAGAAAAAAGGGACTCTCGACTTCAAAAGGTGCATAAATCATTTAGTGATATCATCATAGTTTGGTACGAAATGCCAAAAAAAATTTGTCTTTCCTTGTAGGCTCTGAAGATGACGCACAGTGCGCGGGGGAGAAAACTTCAATATTGCCTCAACCTTCAAAGGGTCAACCATGATCCCTTTGTTTGATATGATAAACCCAAAAAGACGCTCTCAAGTGACACAAAAAATTCACTTGTGAGGATTCAAATGAATTCGATAATGTTGACATATTTCAAACACAAGGCGAAGATGTAACAGATCGTGTGCTCTCTTGCAAGAATGATTTGTAAGATCATCTAGATAAGTCTCCACTATGTGTTTGAGATCATGGAAAGAAAACATCATGGTCCGCTGAAAAGCAGATCCATCATTTTTTTGGCCAAAGGGAATTTTCTTGTATGCAAAGGTTCTCGAAGGACAAATAAATGCAGTCTTATGTTGGTCCTCGAGCTAGATTTGTGTCTGGTTGTAACTTGAAAAACCATCCATGGAAGAAAAAATTTCACTTCCTACGCATTCATTAAGTATTTTATCTATAAATGGAATAGGAAATTTATGTTTAGGACAATATTTATTTAAATCTCATAAATCCATGCAGACTCGAATAGTGCCTTGTTTCTTGTCAACCAAAAAGAGGTTGGATACCCATTCCGTCAACGAGATTGGATAGATAAAACCTATTTTAAGCAATTTTTCTACCTCAACATTAATCGTTTTTGCTTCCCTAGGGTTCACTGGCCACAATTTTTGTTGAACTGGTTTAGCATTTGCATAATTTTGAATCTTGTGTTGGAAAATCCGAGGATCTATTCCTGACATTTCCTCATAAGACCAGGCGAACATGTCGTGGAACTCCTTAAAAGGGTCATATATGAACAAATTTCTTTTGGAAAATAGGCCACCCAATAAAAACATTCTCCACAACATCAGGGGTATTGGAGATATTGATCATGATAGTCTCTGAAATATTTTCCATGTTCCCTTCGACATATATACCATGAGTTACCAAAGGGTTCAGTGGAAGATCAACATCTCCACACACAGTCGACTAAAATTCTCCCTTATCCACAAAAATCAACTCAGGAAGGAAATGAGATCTATGGTGTAAGTCTTCCCAAGGTCGTTCAGGTCTTGTCATGACCTCTATAATTTCCTCATTCGAATGGAGAACGATGTTTAAGAAATCGTGAGAGTTGGAATAATTAAGGGCCCATACAGGCTCTAAAACGAGATACACTTTCTCCATCGAGGCAAGAGATGGATCTTTGTCTACAGTAGCTTGTTGAATGGCTCAATAAACTATCTCCACTGCAGATAATGGCATTTCCATTCAAATACATTCCAATCTATCCTCTGAAGTCGATGGGGGAGGAAGAGTCCATGCATATTAAAAGTAAGAAGTTCAGAGCGATCTAACTTGAAAGATATCATATTTTAGTGTAGACCATCCAGGGTCCGTCAGAAGGGAATTAATGTCTAATGATAGTGTCGAAAAATCAAAAGTACCCATCAGGGAAGGATACCTCTCGACACCCCAATTCAAAGGTGCTCGCTACGAATTTTAAATAAATGGAACCATAGATACTGGTGATTCTATAAGATCCGTACGAGCAACAGAAAACTGATCAACAGTGATAATTCTCCCTTCATGAAGGAAACATAGAACTCAAAAAACCGCGTAAAGTAGAACTATCATTATGTATGTCCAACTTCTTCCTAAGAGTAGATTATAGTCAAGAGGTGCATCAACCACTTCTACTTCAACGCACACAGTTTTTCCTTCTAACTAAATGGGGAAAGAAGGGATAATCCCATGCAGTCTAAATGAACGACCATCTAATTCTGTAAGAAATATAGGATACTGAGCTAACTCAGGTGAATCTATAGCTCGCCAACATGATAACAACATGACACATGTCTAAGCACCTTCATCCACTACCGTATGGAAAATGTTTTTTGAAAATGACTTTGTGGTATAAACCACTACAATCGGAAATGCAACATGGTATGGAAGGCGAGGCTTGACATTAGAAGTGTCAAACACGATGGATAATGAGTTAGAGGATTCATCATCCCCTAAAGTGGACAACAATGAATTTCATTATTATGGGAAACTCTGGGGAACTTCCAGGGCTGACATAACACAAGGTGTTTCAGCCAAATATTCAACAACGGAATAAATTTGAGTCGTTATAGAGTTTGGATTGTGTGATGATCATTTGTACACACCTTTCGATATCCAATGCATTGTGTCAACCACTGGTTTCTCTATATGGAGAGAAGTTGATGGTTCAAGTGACTATTTATCCTTCTTTGCAGTCTTAGTATTCCCATAATCACGAGCTCTAGTTTGTAAATTAAGATATGAATTCATCATATAGACACTCGATGTCCCAGATTCTTGTGTGGGTTTACCCTAATTACCCTCATCCTAATTAGGTGTCGAGGGAGAACCCTACGTTAGATTATGACCTTGCAGAAATGGGTTAGTCAACACAACAGGTTTTTGTTGCGTTAACAATTGTTGGGCTTCCTCGATTTTTGGGCAGAGATAAGTCACATGAGGAAGGGAACTTTACCTTATTCTTTCCATTATTTTCCCCCAGTATTATTACCCTCCTTTTTATCATTTCCCCCACCACCTTTCTTTCCCTTACCTTTATTTTTCCCTTCAGGTTGTTGAGGACCCTTTGGAGTCATCGACTGCACACTATGTACATCCGAGGACTGGTCAGTGGGGGTGGTCAAACCAAGGTTCTGACTAGCCGCAGTTTGTTGAATTAACAACTACTACATCTGATTAGAAATAAGATTTGTGGCTTTACTTTGTGATGAACCAACAATACCATTGACATGTGGTCTTGATTTCGGTTTCCTCAAGTCAAGAATTGATCATTGTGCGTCTGGAATTATATCATAGAGCATGCATGACTGGGAGTAAATTATCTCTAACTTTTGCACTTTAAATATCACCTTCTCCTTCGTAAACACTCTTGAAGTTGCAACATCATTAGAAATATAAGGGAGTAATGACTTCAAAAACCATTCTAAAATAAATTCAGGAGGGATTATGGCCTTAATCGAATTCTTCCATCTCCTCCATTCTTGAATGTGATCAAAAATGTGAGTGGCTTATCTTGTTCAAAATTATCCAAAAGTTTGGTGCCAACATCATACCGCACAGGGAGTTGGAAATGATTGAGAAATACCATGGCCAATTCACCAAAAGTTCTAAACTTCGACCCCTCTAGTTCTATATACCATTTAGCAGTGCCCCCTCAGTTAGGGTATGTTGGAATAATCGTAATCGAGCAGATTCATCATTCAATGAATTATAAGAGAACCATAAATGAAACATCTTTACATGATATCTCGGTTCTTCACCACTCTTACCTTAAATTTTTGGTATATCGGAAGGAAGTTTGGTAGGGACCAGAGGCCAACTAGGGTTATGACAAATCAGATCATTCATTAACTTTGACAAATCTAGAAAATGAAGGGTTTCCAGAAAGGGTGGACTGGGCTGTGATATCGTGGAAAAAACCACGTGATTAAAAAATCTCGATTGATTGGAAGCCTAAAAAGAAGGCCCTGGATTTAGACTAGTGCCAGGTTTCTAGAAAGAACTTGCAAATTGACCCAGATTTTAATAAAATATGGGATTTCTAGAACCAGTGAAATGAAAACCTTCATTCTTCTACCCTTCGACGGACTAAAAAGGATTAGAACCCGACGACATCCATTACAAGGGAAAAAACCCTGACATGGGGTTTCACTGAGGCTAGAAATGATTTCCCCCTGTCGACATAGTGGATGGGGATAATGGCACATTCTGAAAAGCACCATAAATAGAGAACAATGTGAAATCGACTAGAATGTTGGACGAAAATCCCTCGCTCCCACCACTAGAAGTACTATGTCGTTTCACAGGCCTGGACGATTGGAAGAAAACACCTCCAAGCGAAGAATTCGTTGTGGAGATGTGTCCCCCAGCATAAGGGAAATCTTTCCAAGGAGCTATTGAACTCCTTGGAAAAGTAAAATCTTGCAAGGGAACTGACGAACTCCCAACTCCCGAGCTAGAAATTTGAATAAATAGCTGGAATGGGATTGGAATAGAACTTCTTCCGATCGATGACATCCAAAATGAAAAATTGTTAGTGACATATGATGTAGTTTGAGTACCATCCGCGGTCGAAGTGGGTCCGACTAAAAATGAAACCAAACCACTAATCAAAGGAGACGTTATTACTTGAACGATGCACGTATTCTGGGTTGAGGGAAAAGGATCCATTGTACCCCCTCCTCCTATCGCCGAAGGATGAGTATGTGGACTCCCACCCTTGGGAATTTTATTATTATCTCCCATAATACATCATTGGATCCAAAAACCTTGAGTGTTTTCAACCTCAAAATTTTCTACTTGCATGAGAAGTGGATCATTGGGTCCAGTGAACGAAGGATTCCAAGGTCTCATGAAGCCTTCAGCTTCGAGATCAGAAATTCACGTTACCATTGGTGTAGAAGTGATTTATTTTAAAGGTATAGGTTCTGGAGCAACTTCTCTAGAGTCAGTAGACTCAAAAGCACCAGCCTAGTCCATCCTTCACCTCCGCGGAAGTGGAAACAGCTCCACACTTTCTAGCGAAAGGCCTTGAACCCTTTGAGAATGAAGAAACAATTGGTCTTCCACTTTAAATGAATGATTCAAGGTTATTCCCAATATACTCACTAAATTCCAAACTATAAAAACAGAGCACCCAACTAAAATCCTAAAAAGGGATAGAAACCAAGCAGACTACCTTTTTGAATTCTTTTGACCCTATGGAGATGAGGCTTAGTCCTCCAAATAAATTACAAATAAAAACAAGTGGCTAGGAGAAACATTTACCCTAACCTCTAGTTCACATCCCTTCCAAGCTCAAGTGTCAAGGCTTCACGATGACACTCGACAGGGGTATTGACAGTGTGATGCAGATTATGTCCAAGGTACCACGATACACCCCTAGCAGTCGCCTTGTGTGTCAACCTAATGATAGGCCACTAAAGTCACCAACTTGAAGTTGGCCTCCGGGGGGTACAGTCGATAGTCGGGACATAGCGTATGGGCAAGATAACCAAGTTCTAAGATTTTCCGAAGGACTTTCTACAAAAGGGCCAACATCACTTCAAAAAAAATCAAACTAGGCCAAAAGCTTCAAGAGCACTGTCAAAAAAAGCTTTCAGAGGACCGACGCCGAGAGTGCCAATATCACTTTAGGAAAACTTCAAATTTATTTTGAAATTCACAGAGGAATGGCATCATATGAGTCAGTATCACTTCAGGAAAACTTTAACTAGGTTTAAAATTCACAGAGGACTGATGCTATATGTTTCACTGTCACTTCAAGAAATAACCCCCAAATACACTCAATCCACTATGCTTGTTTGAGTTTCAAACGAGTTATCTCCTATAATATTCCTTCCATGACCTCATTTTTATCTCCTGTGTGAGAGGAGGCTCTCGAATCTGCCTATATGACAATTGGATTTCCACTCCCTATCACAGGCTCTTATGTTTCTTTTAATGGCCTTGGAGAGTTACCTCTCCAACCTAATCCAAGGCCCTAGTTTGAACTAGTTAGTGGAACCTAAAAAGAAAAAGTCTAATGATTTTTATATTAAGCGTTAATTTTAGTTGTCTTTCTTACTTATGGGAATGAGAATGAAACTCGGGATGTTTGTATGACTCAAGAAGAAAAAAGTTTTAATAACACTGTGCTTCATAAACAAACTTGTCCTTTGAATGAAAAGGTGAAATACACTTATTTTTACGATATTTTCAAGATAGAAAATGATATATTTTTGTTTGTATGGAAGATCTAAGATTACTTTGAAATGCAAGCCTAAAATTCTCTTTTCTTTTGAATGTCAATGCAAACTATACTGTCACTCTAAGATAAATGCAAAACAAAGTATAAAGGAACTTTGAAAACAAGATTCTTTTCTCTTTTTAGATGGCTACTCAAAACCGAAAATAACTACTTTTTCAAAACAAGAAAAATGCATATCAAACCTAAGTGTCAGAAAATAAGTTATTTTCTTGAAAAACTTAAAAGGAAAGGGAAAAAGAGAAGAAAAATTCAACAACCAAGGTATTTCTGTCTTTTTTGTTACTAAAAATAAATTAAATGCAACTATAATGAAATTTTGTATTTCCTTTTTATGAACAAAGGAAAGAAGGCAAAGAGGAAGAAATAAGTCAGTCTCAGATCACAGAGACACAAAAATGAACTAGAAGAGTACACAGATACTCAAAGACTAACCTTTCAACCCACCTAAAAAACCTTATAAGAAAAAAGATCAACCAATCAAAGAACAAGAACTTTTTTATCAAATGTCCAAGCTTACAGAGACTTGATATAACTTTCAAACACAAAAACAACTAGAGAAGGTTCACACAAGGCTGAACATCCAACCCAGAACTTCCTAGACACCAGAAAATGGCCTTAAGAGAAATTTTCCAAAAGTGTACGAGACTATGTACACCTAAAATCACGTATGTATGCCACTGGAACTGAAGTAAATAGCATATATACGTGGTTCATACACAATCAAAGTTTGTACAGCTAAGAAAAAACCAAAAAAAAGAGAAATTTCAAAAATCCAGGAGGCTTCCAGAGTCTGGAAAAGACTTATGAGGAAGTTGTTGATTAAGTTTGGTTGTCATTGATGTCAACCCTTGAAGAAAGTTCGATAGTGAATTCTGGTAGCACAAAGGTTTGGGTAATGGACCCAAGGTTGTTTCATGTATAATGGTATGAGTTTTGATATATTTGCAGGTAATACTATTCTATATGGATAGTACATGTCATGTCATTTATGGTGGTATGTGGAACGCCACATAAATCCTCATGGTTTGAGAGTTATGGCCTTACGAAGTTGGAGGACCCTCATATGTAGGGTTGAAGCCCCAAAAGGTCAAAGAAGTCAAAGAGCTTGGAAATAAGAAATTATTATTTAAATGGTACAGAAAAGTGACAAAGTCTAGGAATATTTAAATGATAAAGAAATGGATAACTTTCTAATTATGGAAAGTGGTTAACCCTAAAAATGAAGAAAATAGGTTAAGTGACCTAGAAATAGGTTAAGTGACCTAGAAATAAGTTGAGTGACCTAGAAATGGGTTAAGTGACCTAAAAGTGGTTTAAGTGACTTAGAAGATGCTTTTAAGCAAGCTACTTGGAGAGTATAAATAAGAGGCAAGGATCTCTCTTTTCACATCACACTTGAGAATATTGAATATTTATAGGTGATTGAGGTAACCAAATGATATATAAGCCGAATTTCAGAGGGAAGGTGAAGAAAATAAGGCAGGAATTCAAGGGATGATAAATTATTTTGATGATGCTTTCTAAGGTATGTTATTTACAGGTCATCTTACCATTTTCGCAATAACATTTTTTATAGAATGATTCAGACCATGAAATTGATAGGCCATTGAGGAAACATATCCAAGTATCTGTGGTAAATAATCCATCTTGTGGGTCATTGTATTTTTGGAGTTACACTCCGTGGAAAATAGGATTTGTGGATAGTCTTGAAACTAGTCTAAAACAGGTGTTTCGGGTAAAAACGTCATAAATTATTCATAACAGATCCAAATTCAATAAGACCAAATGTGTTGGTTAGAGTACAGTCTATAGTATTATTTGTAACATTTTCATATCCATTCAACAAATATTTTGTGCGGGGAACGCTCTACAAGGTCGCTCTCTAGAATAAGCCAGAATTCAGCAAGGTATGCCATTTTTTCTATAACTTCTTTTCTGAGAGGTTCCAAGTAATGCCACCTAGAGGAATTGCGTAAAACAAACTGAAGAAAATTGTGTATTATTTTTCGATATTTATTCATTACAGGTACATAGTTATGATTATTTCAAGTTAGGGTTGTTGACTAATCTCAAACTAGTCATGTGAGACTAAAGAAAAGGTTGATGAAAATGATAGTCTCTTGTGAAAGTTAATGAAGGTTTCTGGGTATGTGATCATATACACCAAGTCTATTACAGAGTTATAAATCGTATTTTGATGATGAAATTGATGAGGGCTTTTGGTTAAGGTACATGTTGGGCACATGGTTGAGACAAGTAGTTGATGAGTTGGCACATACATGAGGTGTATAGTTGATGATGTTGGTACATTTTGATGAGTCATAGTTGATGAGTAGTTGACACATGATTGGTACATACTTGGTGCATGGTTGGATGCGCTTGTTTATGGTAAAGGTGGATTACAGGTTGTTTCATGGTTAATGCACTTGTTTATGGTACATGTTGATTACAGGTTGAGGTGCAGGTTAATGCATGGTTCAGGTTTATTGGTATAGGTTTACAACAGTATATCTCACAGTGATAGCGTGAAATTTGTTCCATCATTATACTTCTACTTTAGGGCGGTTGGATGGGGCAAGGACATGTGGTTGTAGCTGGAGAACATAGGGGGTTGTAGCCTCCTTCTGGTTGTAGCCAAAGAATAGGGGAGTTGGAGCTTCCCTTAGGTTGTATCCTGGGAAACAAGGGGGTTGGAGGCTCCTTCGAGTTGCAGTTGGAAAACAAATGAAGTTGGTGCTTCCAATGAATGTAATTCTTTAAGACATATAAGAAAAAACATTTTTTGGTTTTCTCCCACTTTGGGTTTCCACATAAAACACTGGTGTACTGTGTATGTTTATGATTTTTCATTTGTTCATTGCTTATTTACTCTTCATTTATTGGATGATAATGCTACATTGATATAACACTTGGATTATATTGTTAAAAATGATTAAATTGATCTATTACTGATTCACCCCCCCCTCTTAGTAATCCAACAATTGGTATCAGAGCAGGTTCCTTCAGAAATCAGTTTAACCACTAAAAGGTAGATCATGGAGAGAAAATTGTATAAAAATGGAATACCATAGTTCAATGGATATAAGTATGCATTTTGGAGCATAAGGATGAAAACATATATATAGGCACATGGATTTGAAATTTGGAAATCAATTGTAGATGGATACACAACACCAACAGTTCCACCAAAAAATGACAAAGCAGTGAAACTCGGTCAGAATAATTCCAAAGCCAAAAATGCACTTCTGAATGGTCTTAGTGAAACTGTATTCACCAAAGTTGCACATTGTAAATCCGCTAAAGATATTTGGGAAAAATTCCAAAATATTTATGAAGGAGATTCAAAAGTCAAAGAAACTAAGTTTCAAACTTACAGAGGTCAGTTCGAACAACTTAAGATGAAGGAAGATGAGAATATTGCAGCTTAATTTTTATGAATTGATGAAACAGTAAATGCAATCATAGGATTGAGAGAAGAAATCAAAGAATCTATAATTGTTCAAAAAGTACTAAGATCTCTTCCTATGAGATTTGACCCTAAGATATCAGCACTAGAAGAAAGATCAGATCTAAACTCAATAAGCATGGATGGATTACATGGAATCTTCATGGCATATGAAATGAGACTTGAACATGAAAATTTAGATATAAAATAAGTAGCCTTCAAAGCATCCAAAAAGTCAAAGCAAAAGGGAAGGCAAAAAGAATAACATAGCAGCATCAGTGATGTCTCAGAAGATTATGAAGAAGTGACCAACTTTTTCAAAATAATGAACAAGGGAACCGACGGTAGGTATAGAGGTAAGCTTCCTTTAATTTGTTTTAATTGTGATGGTATTGGTCATTTTGATAACAAATTTCCTTATAAGAAAAAGAGAAATGATGAAGTTTACTCAAAAGGCAAACAAACATATAAAGGCAAAAGAACCACAAAGAAAGTT